>PVIA01002626.1:0-200458 GCA_004024845.1 Tonatia bakeri | reverse complement strand
GTGACAGTTCGTTCGCAGCTGCTGGCAGGGTCGCACTGTGGAGCTCGATTTGACACACGCAAAACCGACACGCTATGACACTGGGTCGGTTTTTAACATAAAGGGGAAAGCTGGTGATTATATAGTTAAATCAGACAGTCCAGATAATTCAAGCATTAAAAAAACTCCTTTGAACCTGAATTATTGTTTTTTTCCATTATATTAACCAGACACCTCCTGAACTGTGTCTTTTGTTTTGAAGACATTAGATCTGCAATTTAAAGTACTGCCTCTTTCCTTTATCCCTATGCACATAACCACTTCTTCAATCCTTAGAAAAATACCAAATTTCCTTCCTTTTCTTCATTATATACCCTCTACAAGATTACTTTGTCATGTAGACTCAAAACAAAACATTCTACTCACCTGGCAGTATCTTTTCATCTTTTCTTAAACAAGTAAAGTGGAAAACAAGTAAACTGGTATAATAGGTGCTGTGGTAGTTGTCCCCCCACCCCTGGGAAAATTACTTAGTTTTTGCAGTACAACATGCCATGCTTTAAATTTTGGCAAGACATAATGAAAATATACCCTTTAACAAAGGTCTGCCGAGGACAGATGAGTAGCTGCGATACCTAGCTAGGCAAATTCAACCATAAACTCTCCTTTGCACAAACCTCAGGACCTTGCAGTGTGACCCTATTGACCTGGAAGCTGAATGCACGTTTAAAGAATTAGCAGATTACTCGCTTCCCACCAGCAGACTTAAGTTCGGTGTGTTCATGGCTGTGTGATTAAAACTTGAAGCTTTTCCACTTGCCAGAGAAAAGCTTCAACTCCAACATTTCAATTTAGTAAAACACATTCTGCCAGGGGTGCACACACAGACAGCCGGTCGCTTTCCTCACACCCTGGAAGAACGTGCCTGTGTTCAGTTCCAGGGAACAAAGGGCGTTTTTCAAAACTCTCGGGAGTGACATAAATAGCTGGGGAGGGTGTTAATTGCAGAAATACTCCGGCTTATTAAGTGAATAACTATGTGAATGAGTTTTGTAAACTCTACAAAACACTAAAAATACTTGTTGTCGTTCTTTTTATATTGTGTGCATAATACATGCACCAGACTAATATATTCCACCTCCCACAAAATGATTTTGCTGTGTGTTTAGACTAAAAAGAAATAAATTTGGTAATGTTCTTCCAGGATTAGTGAGTTCTTACAATATGTTTTGCTTTCTTGCCACTAGAATCTAAACATGTCCCAATAGCATTTTTAGTTCCTTGAAAGGATTATTTCTGATGTATTACATATTAATATATACCCATTTTAGAAATTTTAAAGATGGAGAAAAGCATGAAAAACAAAGTAAATTATTACTTGTAATCCCATCATCTAGACCTAAACAGCCATTAAAGTTTTATTCTTTTTTTATGCATATAAATACATTGATACATCATTAACACCCCAAGTCCATAGTTTACATTAGGGTTCACTCTTTGGGTTGTGCGAAGTTAATGTTTTCATGTATTTTTTCCATTTGTATTTGCACTTCTGGGGAACTTCTTTATGTATAATTTGTTAAATTTCCTGTTGGGATCTTAGTGCTTTTCTTAGCAAGTTGTATGAATTCTTTACAAATATAAAGGATATTAACCATTTGTTATATTTTTCAACTGGTTATTTTTGGTGTTGTGCTTAATGATACATAGATGTCTTATATTTTTATGTAGTTAAATGGACAGTTTCATTTTCGTGTTTTAGCTTAGAAAATCCTATTCAAAGGGAAGATAAATGTTCATGTTATAGTTGTTGTTTTTTTTTTTTTTGGTTTTGTTTTATATTTGGATCTTTAATTCTTCCGGGAGTTATCTTTTTTTTTTTTGTATCACCAAATAGTTTATTTTACAACACTTTCGTGTACCAGGGCTTTTTACTTGTCAGGCACTATGCTGAGTGCTTTACGCGCTTACATGCGTGAAGAGCAGCAAGAATCTCATGCCGTCTCCATTTTTGAGATGAGGAAGGGGAAGCTTCCAGAGGTTACGGAGTTTACCCCACCGCACACCTAATAACCACTGTAACTGAGTTCAGACCCTGGCTGACCCGACGTTAGAGCCTGGGGCTTCTACTTGTACCACGTTGTAACGAACTCTTCTTATTTCCTGTCGATTGTTTTGTTCCAGTTTTTACCAAGTGAAGAAATTAAAGTGAAAACATTCAGATTTTTAGACATCAATGCGGTCTTTAAAAAAAAAAAGATGAAAAGGAGCAACAGATACAATTTGGTTTGGGATAGGTCAGAAAAAGAGCAATAGCACAAATTCACACATGGCAAAATTTGGGAACTAGCTCCCTTCCTCACCCAGGCCCCTCACCCTGGTTTCCTTTGGAAAACAAGGGCCTTCAGTAGCGAATGGCAGGGTGCGATAAATCAGCTCCCTGGAGGGTTTGCCTCAGTGGGCCCAGTGCTCGTCTGCCCCCCAAAGGGTCACTGGGTTCCTTCCCCAGTTGGGGGCATGAGAGAGGCAACCCATCAATGTCTCTCTCCTTCCCTTTCCCTCTCTCTGTAAATAAATAAAACAAAATAAAGGATAAATCATGTTTAAACGTAGTGTTGATAGCCTGTCTTTGATTCTCATGTCTTGTTTTAATAAATGAAACCAAATCAAGATATGCTAAACTTTTTACAATTCATCATACTGTGGCTTCATTCATTACAAAAGCATTTTTTTTGGGGGGGGTGCTGGTTCTAGGGACTTTTGCAGTTTAAGCAGAGTCTCCCCATTCCAGCATTTATCTCAGGTTGGATTTTCATGACTAAGGAAGATTTTGAACCATTCAGAGTCAGTTTGGTTGGCCTGGTGAGTTTCCTCATTTTGTTTTTAAGAGCGAACCATTTTCCCCTCCTTAAATTGAAACCAGACTTGAGAGGTGAACATGAGGAGGGTTGATCCTTTACAAAAGCATTTTAAAGTAACTGTGAACTAATGTATTTCTAATTATTTTCTATTTCTTTTTCTTTTTTTTTTGCAATGGAGAAGAGAGAGTCTTTTTTCTTTTCTTTTTTTAAGATTTTATTTATTTATTTTTAGGAGGGAAGGGAGGGGGAGAGAGAGAGAGAGAGAGAAACATCAATGTGCGGTTGCTGGGAGACATGGCCTGCAACCTAGGCATGTGCCCTGACTGGGAATTGAACCTGGGATGCCTGGTTCGCAGCCCGTGCTCAATCCACTGAGCTACACCAGCCAGGGCATTATTTTCTATTTCATATAAGAATTTGATCATTTCACATAAGATTTTTATCATTTCATATAAGAATCTTATCACTGGTAGGTCATAGAAGATTAAAGTTGGAGTGGAAATTATAGATCGTAGAGTTGAGTTTCTCTTCCTAAATAGGAAAAGTGACATCATATCTGAATGCTCTAGCACCCTCCACAAACATTTCAAATATTTCAAAGTGCTTGGAAAGAGCTAAGAAAGGGATTCTGAAGCTCACTTTAGGATTTTGTTTGTCTAATCTTCTATCTTCGATTGAAAGGATCTCTTCAGTTTAAAAAATGTGCTCATATCGACCGATCAGATTTAGATACACAATATACAAAGTATCTGAAGAATATTTAAGCTCAGAAACTGAGTCTGTGTAAAAGTGTTTATTTGTAACTAGCTCCCTCTAGTGAGAATTATTTAAAATCGCAGGACGCATTTCAGAATCTCCTTTGAATTGGTAAAATTTTTTGAGAGCAATTTTCAATTTTTAAAACCACAAATCTTTGAATTTTATTTCTTATAGAGTCCCAGATTAGACACTAATGGATTTTTTAATTATTTTAGGACCTATTTTAGAAATTAATTTATGATTAAAAACAATACAAAGACACAAATTAGACATACCTTAACATCTTGATTGTACTTTTTGGAGAAACAGTAAAATGGGATTTAAAGATAGATTTTGGTAGGAAAGTAAAATAGTGACTGCTCCAAGGTTGAGAAGTGGGGGCGGGGCGTAACAGAAAGACGGTGGTGCGCTTGCTCCAGAATTCAGGCTGAAAAAAATAACCTTGTTCAAGTTCACAAACTGTTTTTTATTTGCACTTTTTTTTATTTGCTCTTTTGGGTATCCTGTGAGGTAGGTGTCATCCCCTTTGCAGGTCAGGAAACCGTGTCAGTGCGGTAGGTGGCGCGCCCAGGCTTGCAGAGCACTGCGGACACTGCGGGGTGCCGCCCAGGTCGCCTTCAGGATTGAGATGTTCCTTATTCCTCCAGTTCCCAGGGGAGCTGTCGGCTGATGCTTCTCAGCTGAGCTGCTCCCCAGAACTGGCCTGCACCGAAGAAAGACACCTTGCCCAAGGTTATGTGCCCTCTCCGGGTGCGGTGCTTATCCAATCACTTTCATCTGCGGGGGCAAAGACTCACTTTGGGGTGCCTCATAAGGGCTATCCCAGCTCCAGAGCTCCCCCTGGGGTCCCCTGAGACCTCCTGCATCTGCACGTCAATTCACCTGTTCTCTCTGCCTGGTCTTTCTGCCTTCCACGCGCACAGGTTCTGTTTCTGCCAGGGTTCTCCAATAACCTGTTCACAGAAACCTCAGTGTCTCAGAGTATGTTTCTCCAGACTGCAGCTGCGGACAGTTGGTCCGGGCTGGCTGTGCACAGACCCTCTCGATTGTGGCAGGGGAACACTAATAGCCCCAGGCATGCAGTTCCAGTGCCTGTTGTCAAAACTCGCGCAGGTGGTAAACTGGGATGGGGGACTGATGGAAGGCAACGCTTTGGTGGGTGCAGCATCTCAGGGGCTTGAGAGTTGGGGGAGACATCAACAAATGTAAAAATTTTGGAATTAGACGGCTGATGCTTGGGGCCATTGATGCTTTGGAGAGAGGCAATAAAAGCCTGAGGATGATTACTCACCGATATTATGGGGACAATGAAGCCAGAGTGCTTCCTGGGCTGTGTATAAATAGATCCCCATCTCCTAGAGCCTGGTCATGATAAAGCTGACGATTTATAAATCAGAAGAGTAGCAGAGTTCCAGAGAATGTTGAATTATGAACTCTAGCTGGTCTGCTGTATCCAGGTCAGGGTCCTAAATTGAAGGAGTGAGACTCAGGCTTCAGATAGGGACATCTGGGTCGATGCGCTAAAAGCCTTGACTGCGTGGATTCCCTTGGGCCCTGTGGGCCTGCAGAGGAGAGCCATGCTCCTGTTAGAGGCTAGGGCCTCTTGTTTCTTTGCAGCTGACACAGAGGATCCTGCTTTGCAAGAAAGCTGTGCCCTGCTCTCCAGGCCCTCACTCCCATGAATAGGTAAAGTCACGACATAACCCGGCCAGAGACGCGCTGGGTGGGCTGAGGGAGGAAGGGACTAGGCCATGAAGTGGTTGGAGCACCCATTTGGTGTGTTCCATCGGGAACTGGGAGGGTGTGTATGACCGCGGTGCTGAATCAAGGGGCACAGAATGTAACATTGGAAAAGGGAATTTGTCTGTATGAGAGCATTCTCTCGTGCTACAGGATTTACCCCTTGGCAAGGAGCCCAGGAGATGACGCCAATACACTGGTAGGCTGCCTCTTAGACGCTGGAGAAAAGTGTCAGCTCACCTTAAAGTGAGGTGAACTGGAAAGGCCACCATGGCAAATGGTGAAGGTAGGGATTGAAATGTCCAGAGAAGTGGGCGTGCTAGGCTGAATATACTCCGTAGGCCAGAAAACTGAGCCGTGTGGGAACAGAGAGGACACTCCGTTTAGCATGGTGAGAAGGTAGCAGGACTACTGAGAAGCTCTGGGAGCTTCTGTAGGAGCGCTGAAGGCCAGGCTTGCTGGGGGTGGATGCTGTTATGGACCCGCTCACTGAGAGGCGTGGGGCCCTGGAATAATAGAGGCTGGGCAGCTGAGCTCAGCTCCCACAAACCCGGTGGGTGTGATTACGCTAAGGAGCAGCTACGAGCCCATTGGCTGTAAACACAGAGCAGCAGGGTGCCAGGGCCAGGACTGGCTTTCCCTCCCCACTCCAGAGTCACACCACACTGGCTCTGCAGTGCCCCTGGGTGTGCACTGTTAGGCTCCAATTCCTGTTTTCTGTTGTCCTTGAGTTCCTTTCAAACACATGCCTTCATCTGTCAAAGGCCTTTCTCAGCTGGGATTCCAAGGGTGCTTAGGCCCCAGGGCCCTAATGCATGGAGCTCATTAACTTCTCCCTACAAGCACCCAGAGCAGGGCTGCCAATCTGAAGTCTAGACTTACTCTTGTGGGAATGCAGACGCAGTCACTCAAATCATGTGATGCGTTCTGAGGTTTAGGGGAGAAACTTCAGTTGAGAAAAGTGCAGTCTACCTATATCTTGGACTCTTTCTTTGCCTTTCAAAACGATGATTAATTAATCCACCTTCTTTCTTCTGAAGACCCAGTTTTTCTCCAAATCTCCACAAGTTGGTGGGGTAGGGAGTTGGCCATTCTCACATACCTTCTGTTTCCCAAGCTTTGAATTGGTGTGTTATCCTTCCAATAGCTTTCATCTCTGTTCTCACCCTTCAACACAATTTTTTCTTTCCTTGGGGATCACTAGAAGGCACTTTGAACTCCTTCCCTTTGCAAAGTCTTCCCCTGCAGGCCCGTCTCAGGGCAGCTCCTTCTCATTCTCTTTTCTAATCTTTTCTTTACCACCTGCAGAGTTCTCACTATTTAGTAATATTTAAATATAAACATCTGTTACCAACAGCAGTTAGGGTCCTGGTGCTACCCTCTAGGCAAAATCCCAGAGGCAAAGGTTTGGCAACAAAGGAAAGGAGTCTTTATTCAAAAACTTCACAATTTTGGAACAACAGCTTTCCACATGCATTATTCACTTAAACCTGCCAAATTAAGGCTAAATTCTTTAACACCTGAGTTCTCCTATCCTTCACCCAGTTAGTTTTTAATTATCTTATTTCTCTAGGGTTTACAAACTAAAACAACATAAGATACAAAAGCTACATACACTATTTGGGAAAAACGGCAGTCCTCAGAGTCCATCCCTTCTAGAACATGCAAAGAAGAACGACCCCGCCAGCCTCCGCCAGGCCAGCCTGATCTTAGGCTGTGCCCAGAACTCCTTCCCATCCAAAATAGCATCTGTTGGGGAACTCGGGCAGCTGCAGCATGATCATCCAGGCATCCTGGAGGAAGAGAGCCCCAGAACCTGAGAGCCAAGAGCCAGCCCTGTTTTCATTTCCATGTGCTCTGGAGGCATTCAGCCTCTCAGCCAATCCTGTCCTAGACGGTTCTGCCTCAGCAATCTCTTCCTATGACCCCTCCCTGCTCCTCCTGACTGATCTGATCAGGCCTCTCTGTATCTCACCTATAAATAAGCTAGTTAATTTTATAAATATGAAGCTGTATGTCATTATTTTATTGTGAATATAAATCTCACTCCCCAAACTCAGATATTTAAGAAAAGGTAAAAAAAAAATTTCTATAACAGGAAAATTCTTGATTCTAAGCCCTCACTCAGCCAAAGTATGAAGCTTAATTTCAGTCATCTCTAGGGTTCTCTGCTGCTCCCACCTGCATAGGGGATTGTTCAAGTTCATTTCCCAGGGTGGGGGTTACTCATCTGGTTTCTCTGCCCATTGCTTCCCAGCCTCCTTTGCTGGGCCTGCCCCTCCTGCTGGACCCCTACATTTCCGGGTAGCCCAGTGCTCAGGGATGTGCTTTCTTCCCCAAGTGTACTCTCTCCATGGATAATCTCTTACAATTCTTGGATGCTGAGGGAAACCAGAATATGTCACCCCAAATATGCTTCTTCGACATAAGAATGATTTCAAACTAAAGGTAGTTAAGAACTGACACGTGCAGGACAAACTCTCTCTATCTTCCCTCTTTCTGCCTGAAGGTGTATATAAGCTTTCCTTTACTGGAGATGAATAGTCTAGACTTATCAGCCCACAGACAGAAGCAGAGGAATCTGCATACAAATCTTATTCCCTTAGTTTCCTTCTATATTTTTACTTTTCTGTACGTTAATACTCTCAGAAGCCTAAAATCGTTTTCTTTGTCCTCTCATTTCTCTGTAATTTTTGTGTTCTTTGTTGAAGATGCCCTATAAGTCAGAGTTCTAAGCTACCTCTTTGAGTTCCTTTTATTTGTGTCTCTCATGACATATATGAGATATACATGTCAATAAACTTCTGGTAATCTGCCTTTTGTTACCGAGGCTGCAGCTGAGAACTTGAGAAGAATGAAAAAGACTTCTTCCTCCTCTACAAATCTAAGTATTATCTTTAGGTTGATTTCCCCCCAATCTCCAGGGGAAACTTCTCCCCAGAACTCCAGTTGGATATATCTTGACATTTCCACGGGGATGTCTAATTTCCTCTCAGGCTTATATATTCAAAAGTGAAATCTTGTTTTCTAACCCTAGACGTTTTCCTACCCTGTCTTTCTCTCTGAGTCAAGCTAACTAAATAGTTGTGAGGCATCCTGGGTAGCTCTGTTTTCTTCATCCAATTATCCAGTAAATTCCATTGGCCCTACCTCCAAAATATATCCTTGTTCATTTATGTCTCTTGTGGTCATTGGTGGTCTCACCACCTTGCCTGAAGTTTTAGCACCCCTCACCTAGACACTAGAGTATTTCCCTAATTTGTCTTCGTGCTTCACTCTCGCCTCCTTATAGCATTATTCCACACAGCTGCCAAAGGGTTTCACTGAGACTGAGGCTAGGACTTAAATAATGAGACTGTATCATAGGTCTGCTTAATACCACCTATTTGCTTCTAATTACAGCAGAAAGAAAAGTCCAAGCTCCTTTTGGCCTTCAGCTCCCTGAGTGATGTAGCCCCTTGCTTTACTCTCTAATTGTACTTTATTATATTGTTCTCTTGCTTGCTGGTGGCTCCAGCCACACAGGTTTTCTCATTTTTCCTCTCCCTTGTTTTAAAATAGTACAAGATTATTTTTGCCCGGAGACCCTTGAACTTTCTATTCCTAGAATACTCTTACTCAGATATTCATAAAGCTAGTTCATTTAGGGGAGGAGGGGTTGAGAGAAAGAGAAGAATTAAGATGATTTTGGGGGTGGGTTTTGGTTTGATCGGTGTGGGTGGGTGGTGGTCCCATGTACTGAGACGGGAGCGCTGGGGGAGGAGAGCTGAGGTCTGAGACGTCCATCTCCAGTGTGCATTACAGAGTGCTTGAGGACTGCATTGTCCACTGCTGCATAATGAGTTATCCCCAGACGCAGCGGCTTAAAACAATATTTGTTTTCTCACAGTGTCTGTAGATCAGGAATCTGGTTGTGGGTTAGCTGCGTTCTCCAGCTCTGGGGTGATGTGGACTCCGGCCAGCGATGCCTGTGGTGTTGTGGACGCAACAAACAAAGTCACACGACTGCCGAAGTCCTGAAGAGGAAAGGGACAGCATGGCCACTCTCTGAGTGAGAGAGCACCCCGACCTTTGCCTGGACGGGCTTTTATTGCTTTCTGGGAGCATTACAGCAAGGAAGGTCCTCTTACATTATGCTCAGGTTTGCTTTAAGTGATTACTTCTTACAGATAACAAAGAAAAGAATGTTGCAAATACAGGGGAATGATAAAAGGGATTGACCTGGTTACATTCCATCCTTGGAACGGCTTAGCACAGACTTTAAGGAGTTACTTCAAAGATGTACATTAGCCATAAAACTTTGGGAAACAATCTCATTTCATACTTGGACGCTTATCAGAAAATTGAGGACATTCTTAGCAAAGCAGGTTTCACAGGATTTTGTGCATTCTTTCTTAGGCCTGATCATCCAGGGGAACCCCCGTTTCTGCCCAGGCTGCATCGCCCTCTGGCATTGTTTTAGGCTTAAGTCATGCAGGAAAGTAAGGCAGCCAAGAAATTAGGAGATTTCTTGCACATGGAATGAGGACTCAGGCTATGTCAAAGCTGAGGGGTGAGGGTCCATCACCCCCTTTTTCTATAGCCCCCCAAGTCCTTCCCTGAGGGCCCCTTCATGACTGTGCCTGTCTTAGGTCATCCCTCCCTTGAGGAATTTTACTCATCATTGACTAACCAGTCATCTGCCTGGGGCCAAGCAGGGTGAATTAAAATGGGGTGGAGGCTCTGCCCCTGCCAGGGAGATAAGCTTTGTCTCCTTAGTGGCTTATGGTCCCAAGGTCTCTCACTCAGCCTTAGCCATGGGGGGGTTACAGCATCTGAAACCAGGCAAGGTGGTTCCCAAGACTGGGCCTCTTGCACCACTGCAGGACTGAACTGGGAAGGATCCTCCTCCCAACGGACTCGGCCGGCTGACAGAATTCCTGTTCTTACAGTTGTTTGACTGGGGCTTTGTTCTTACAAACTCTTAGAGGCCTCTCTGACTTCCCTGCCTCTGCGCTTCTTCACTAAGCATCTCACAACCCAGGAGCTGACTGAATCAGAGAGAGTGCCAGGACAGGGTATGTGCTGGCTAGGGGAGTCATTCTTGTGTGACTAACCTCATCCCAGAAGGCATATTCAACCACCCTGGCCATATTTTATTTGTTTCAAGAAACCAGTCTTTAGGTGCAGCCTACACTCAAGGAGAAGGAGTTACCATGATAGCTGACTACCAAGAGGTGGGGATCATTGGGGGCTATGTCAGAAGCTGCCCACTGCAGGCATCTAGCACTGTTCTGAAGGCTTTGCACATTTTAACTAATTTAGTCCTTAAACATACCTGGAGATGCATATGCTGTTATTGTTTCCATTTCATAGATGAGGTGCCAGTCAGTAGAGTAACTTGCCTGAGGTCGCAGAGCTAAAGTCAGTGGGGTACAGAGGTTTGAACTGAGGGTGTCTGACTTCAGCATCTGAATTAACCAGGTGGCTTCACTAACTGACGTGGAGGTGTTGTGAGTCCAGACTGCTGGGGAGAGGACTGGGCTGTTAGAAGAGACTGAAGGGTGAACGAACTCATCCTAAAATGAGAATCACATCTGATATCCAGTTTGTTTCTCTTTGGTACCCAGACTCTGCCGGTGCCAAGGAGATAAGAGGAAATAGATTTAAAGCTTTTTTTCTGGTATCCCTTCTTCCCTCCCTCCTTCCCTTCTTTCCTTCCTTCCTTCTAGTACCGGGGAAGGTACTAGATCCTGAGGAATGTATTTCTAGCTCTCTGGATACAAAAGATGTACCACTTTGAGATGTTTTGAAACAACTGTAGTTTTCCCTGAAATCATCGACTTAACTGTCATCTATTTCCACTTGAACGGTCTTCCTATTAAATATACCACTATTGAGTGTTGTGACAGTAATAAGAAATGAGCAATTTGTAAAGCATTTGCACAAGTTCTAACTGGGCTTACTACTCCGGCTTTCTTTATTAACTATTTAGCAATCAAAGCGACTCCTTAATTTAACGTATGATGTCGAAAGCAATTCTACAATATTTCCAATTAAGTTAATTTCCACATTGCCTCTGGGCTTTCATCGTCATCACGTGTGGAATGATAAAATTCCATTTTACATATTATTAATGAATGCGGGGTCTGTTTTTCCACTGGGGTCTCACTATTACCTAATTTCAGAAATGAGTTCAATACTCAATCTACAAATTATAAAGTAACCATCTTCTCCAAATGAACTGCAGGTCAGAGTAAAGCTCACAAGCCAATTTTTCTACACCTGTGTCAATCTGAAACAAGGCAATGCTTGATGATCTGTTTCAACTAAATAGGTTGGAGAGAATTTAGATGTTCATAAACAAGAAACTTGACTTAGAAGCAAGACAGGCTTGGCAGAAATGAAGAAGAGAAGAAACTGCACAGTTTAGACCAATATTATCTAATCTCTAATTTATGATTGGAGACGATCATTGAAGTGGCAACCCTGCTTTTTATTTAATAAGAAACTGAAAAGTGATGGGGATAGTAATTGTGCTGCTTTCAAGTTCTGCTTAATATTTAAATTATTGGCAAGAAAAATATGTTATAAAAACCAGCCTGTGGTGAGTGTCAGGAAAGACAGTAGAGCTGCCTGGGAAAATCTAACCTATTACAATTTTGCTCAGTATATGAGCTACCAATTTGGTATACTGCTAGGATATTCTGATGAAAAACCAACTATTTCTAAGGGATACATCTGAGGGAATCTCACAATCACTCCATTTGGCTGTTTAAAAAAAAAATTCCATCCTGTCGTTGCCATGGAGTTCTGGGGATTTACATGGCTGTGCCAGAGCTTTAAAAAAAAAATTGCCTGTTAGAATTGTAAGAACTTCCTTTACAAAAGTGCTCATTTTTATTTGGCTAAGAGGCCAAAACAGACATTCTCCAAAGAATATCATCCATCACCAATTGAATAAAATTATCATACTAAAGGATTGATTTTTAGCTGACGGTGTTGGTCTTTGGGTCTAAATCAGCCTACCAGTGAAGGCCTTTTTAAACCTTGGCTACTGTTTAGCACACTTCTGGGTGTCATGGGGCTGCGGAACGGCACACCTGCTGGACACCGAGATCCAATGGAGAGTTCTTTCAAATAAAGCAACAGACATCCTTGGTTCCTCTTCTGAAGATTCTCATTGGCAGGTTCGGGCATGAGGCTGCCAGGAATCTGTTTGTTTATATTTTTGTTTATTTTGTTTTTCGTTTAACTTCCCAGGTGATTGTGATGATTAGTTGGGCTGAGGAACCAGTGGATGTCAAAGTCTGGTCATTGGTCCACGTCATCAGCACAACCTGGGACCTTGTTAGAAATGCAAATTCTCAGTCTCCACCCCTCCCCCACCCAGCCCTGTTATTGTAAATAGAGATAATCTGTCTTTTAAAGTCTCCCCAGGTGATTGTGATGACTGATAAATTTAGAGAATCATGACCTTTTCTTCAGGCTGAGATGAATGCAAGTTCTTTCTTTCTTCACTGTGGCGCTAGGACTTCCTTTTTCTCCTTCGCATGCCTGAACTTCCTCAAATCCCCATTTCCTTGCTGCTTGGGAAGACACAGTGTAGAGAGAGGCTCTTTTGTTTTCCAGAAAAACAGGAAAAGGATGACCAAGAATAACCAGTATAGGGAAATGGCAGAAGTTCTGAAGTTTAACAAACCCTGTCCTGATCCCTGATCTTTTGTCTTCCGTCTTATTCCTCAGCACGGAACTCACATTTCCCCATTTTCTCGCTCCACGTTTGGCAAAGCTGTATGATCTCCACAGAGACTCAAGGCCTAGAATGTAGCCAAGCAACAGATGTCTCCTTTCAGAGAAAGTTTTCTTTTTACTTTTTAATGGAAATCTGCCAAACACAAATTTTGTTTAGCACATTTAGGATTTTTCTTGAACATCTAGTGTTATTATCATGAACATTAACTGTTATCTCTTACAGCAAACAACGGGACTATTGAAAACTGAAGACGTGCTTGCCAATTGCGTAACTGAAGGTGTCTGGGATTTTTCTTGCGTTCCTTTAGTTTTGTTTTCCCTCTCACTCTCAAGCCATCAACAAGTATCTTTTAAAATATTCTCTACCTTGCTTCTAATATTTTGCTTCTAATTTGAGAGGGCTGGAAACCAGGAAATAAGTTTATTAGAAACACATTTAGAATGAGTACAACAAATTTGTAGATTTCAATTTTTACTGATAATCTCAATGTTAGTGAAGCGGTATTAAAGTTAATATTTCCTGAGATTGCTCATGCAAGTGTTAATGTAATTCTTTGGGAAAGCAATTTGGCAATATTACTGTATGTACCAAGATCCTTAAAATAACCATACTCTTTAATATACTATTTGTAATTCTAGAACTAATATAAGAAAATAATTTATTATAAACATGATTTACAATGAAGTTTGTTGTTTTATCATTATGTTAAGAAAAAACTAAAAACTATATAAATTGTAATAGAAGACTTTTTAGACAATTTATAGAACATTATCAATAAAATTATAGCCATTAAAAGCTGATACAAAGATTTTGAAATAATTTTATCATACATGCATATAATATAACATTAAATGAAGAAGGCATCCATTGCAGAGGTTACAAATCATATAACAATAAGTATTTTATGTAAGTTAACTCATTTAAACCTCATAAAACACCTGAAAAGTAAGTACTATTATAATCTCCATTTAATAGGTGAGGAAACTGTTACTAAGTAATGAAAATAATTGTCAGAGCTGGTCTTCAAATCTAAGCAAGGTGAAATCAGTGCTTCTAACCACTGGGGCTTTAAATAGGGACATTCCAGTTTGTGTTTGCTGTGCCAACACAATTATTTATGGCTCTCCATATCATTCTCAGAGGCCCCAGTTTAGATGAGAAATCCAATGGTTACACTAGCTCTAGGTGAACACAGCCATGCCAGGAAGGAAGGAAGGAAGGAAGGAAGGAAGGAAGGGAGGAAGGAAGGGAGGAAGGGAGGAAGGAAGGAAGGAAGGGAGAAAGAAAGAAAGAAAGAAAGAAAGAAAGAAAGAAAGAAAGAAAGAAAGAAAGAAAGAAAGAAAGAAAGAAAGAAAGAAGGAAAGGAAGGAAGGAAGGAAGGAAGGAAGGAAGGAAGGAAGGAAGGGAGGGAAGAATTCTCAATGGATCGAAACTGAGGATTTTCTGCAAATGAATACATGTGGAGTCAGATGGGAAAGGAAACTAGTAACCCAGAACGTGACCTATGCAAGGAAGAGTGTGATCACAAAAACTCAGTGACCAAGGTGGCCTCATGCCTAGGTGCTGGCAAAGCCAGGAGGCAAGCCTGGGGCAACCAGTATGAGGAGTAGCGGGTGACCATAGCAGGAATAGAGACTTCAGTTGTCATAGGTTGCAAAAATAGTTATACATCTCCCAGCAGAGAGGTGATATTTATTTCCTTACCCTTTGAATCAGGGCTGGTCTTACTAGTTTCTTTTACGAAAAGGATGTGATGGAAGTGAGGCTGTGTGAGTTCTGAACAAGCCTGGGTTAGCCTGGTGGAAGATGAGAGAGCATTTGGAGAAGGACAAGGTGACAGCTACCTATCAGACAGGCAAGTGAGGCCACTTGGGACCAGCCAAACCCCAGCAGACCAGCTAACTGATTGCATATCCAGCAGCTGACTACAAATGTATGAATGGGGCCATAGAAGAACTGACCACTGAGTCCAGATTGCTGATCCACAGATTGTGAGCTGGATAACTGGGTGTTATTTTGAGCTACTGAGCTTTGGGTTGGTTTGGGACACAGCAAGAGCGAATACACCAGGAAACCCTTGTAAATATCTCCAACTTCCACTCCTCAAAAATCCAGGCAATGTTTCTTTGTGGGTGTCTGTGCCAGACAGCAACAATGCTTGGGACAGAAGGTCAGTGACTGTATATCTAAAGTCACCTGAAAAAAAAAATAAAGATCACTGAGCCCAGAAAATCAGTCATGACATATCTTACCCAATAAGATGTGTGTGGCCTATTCTGGAAGATAAGTCATGCATATTAGGATATGCAGAATGAGATAAGAACAACATAAATTTTGCCAAACATCTAAGAGAAATCTTTATTCATCTAGAAATTATTCTTTTGTTATTCAATGTTGCTGTCAAAGAAAAGTTTGCCCATTAGGCCTATTCCTCTGTGTAACTCAAGTACTTGGATTACAACTGAATGTTACCACAGCCCATAATTGTTGCCCCAAGAGAGGTCATAAAAGGAGAACACATTTCCCTTTTGAAGCAGACACTTGATCATGCCACAGGTTTGGTTGGAAATTGCACACAACCCCTGTTTCATTGCTAAGATAAGTAAATGAGGTCAGAACTACTTACAAGTTTGCAAAAAGTAATTCATCTCACAAGCAGAAGGCAATACTCAGCATTGTTTTATGTATTTATTTTTTACTGAGGTGCAAGTCACATACGACAGGATTAATCACAGAGTATACAATTCAGTGGCACTTAGTGTATTCAGGGTGTGTAACTGCCACTTCTCTCTGGCTCCAGTACTTTTTCATCACCTCAGAAAAACACCCCTCATTAGGTAGTCGGTGCCCCCTCCCTCATTTCCTGATAACCACTACTGTGCTTTTTATCTCTGTGGATTTGCCTATTCTGTATATATCATACAAAAGAAATCATTCATTCCACATGCGACCTTATGTGTCTGCTATTTTCTTGTTCTTCTTTTTAATAGTTCATTTTTATTGCATTTTTTTCCTTGCCATTCTTCCTCCCTGTGCCCTCTTCCACTGCCACTCACCTTACTTCCCCCTGCAATCACTACACTGTTTTCTGTTTCCATGAGTTCTTTTTCTTTTTTTGCTCTATTCTTCCACCCCAATGCCCTCCCTCCCCTCAGAGCTGTCAGCCTGCGCTCTCTCTATGAGTCTGTCTTTTTTTTTTTTTTTTTTTGCTTGTTAATTCAGTTTGTTCATTAGATTCCACATATGAGTGAAATCATATGGTATTTGCCTTTCTCTGACGGGCTTATTTCACTCATCCATACTGTCACAAAGGGTAAAATTTTCTTCTTTTTTTTTTATGGCAGAGTAGTGTTCCATTGTGTAAATGCACTCATCTACCAACGGGCACTTGGGCTGCTTCCAAATCTTGGTGATTGTAAATAACGCTGCAGTGAATGCAGAGATGCTTGTTGTCTTTCTAATAAGTGTTTTGGAGTTCTTTGGATAAATTCTCAGAAGTGCAACTACTGGTTCTAAGGCAGTTCCATTTTAACTTTTTGAGGTAACTCCATTCTGCTTTCCACAGTGGCTGCACCAATCTGCATTTCCACCGACAGTGCAAAAGGGTTCCCTTTCTTTACCAACTCACCAGCACTTGTTGTTTGTGTACTTATAGATGACAGCCATTCTGACAGGTGTGAGATGGTATATGTCACTGTGGTTTAATTTGCATCTCTGTAATGATTAGTGACATTGAGCATCTTTTCATATGTCTGTTAGCCATCTGTGTGTCCTCTTTGGAGAAGTAGCTAGTCAGGTCCTTTGCCTATTTTTTAAAATTGGATTGTTTGTGTTTTTGGTGTTGAGTTTTGTGAGTTCTTTATAAATTTTGGACATTAACCCCTTATCGGATGTAGCAGAATGTTTCCAAGTTTTGTCCAAGTTGTAGTGTGCATCACTACTCCCTTGCTTTATATGACTAAATTATATTCCATCATATGTATATACCACAATATATTTAAGCATATTTTCACTGTGGGCATCTGGGTTGTTTCTGCCTGCAATAAATTCAGTTCCATATAGGATATTCTTTGTGTAATATCTGTTAGAATCAGTTTTGCTACTGAAAGTGTAATCTCTGTTGAGGGAATATTCTCTCTTCCTTCTTTAATCTAAGATAAAGAAAACACATTTGAAAATACAGTGTAGTAAAACAAAACAAAACAAAACAAATAAAACCTACTCATTGTTTAGGTTACATGTAGTTAACTATCGCGAATCAAAAGTGGCATGGAAACGTACTTGTTTCTGCATGTGGATGCTTGTATCCCTCGTATCTCAGGCACCTGTAAATTGGATTGATGAGTGCATGTTGAATGAACTTGCTTTACACCTCACCTCACCCACAGGGCTCACTAGGGCAACAGCTCAGGGGCCTTTTATTTCAGACACTGTTGCCCTGGCACCTTCCCAGATCTGCCCACAGGGTCCCTCCCATGTGCTGGACAGGTGGCCATTGCTGAGGTCTGTCAAAGGAAAAGACTACTGCTCAATATTTAGGCAAAAAACTGAACTGAATACTTACTGAAGCACAGTCTCTTCCAGGAGAGCAAGGTGCTGATATTGTCAGGGTCTGGAGTTGAGGCAGTGGCTGGTGGACTCTCAGAGGCAGTGGTGGGTTGATGCCAGTTGTTGAATCCTGGTTGTTGAGATCAGAATGGTGTGGACTGGCTGGCTTTCGAAAACATGGGACAGTTTCTGGCTGACTGTCAGAATTGTGTTCACTCAGGCAAGTTGCCATTGATTCATTAAACTGAGGCAAGCTATCTTTGATCCATTAAACCAGTTTAGAACTGGTTCTGGTGGTTACTTGTTGCCCTAACTATAGAACATTTCATCTTTTGCTAGGAGTGTGGGAACTTCAGTAAAATCATAATCTATGTGGAGGACAGACGTGCAGGCTTATAACAGAAGCAGCATAGCAGAGAGGTCAAAGCACAGGCTTCCTGCTCAACCTGGAAGATTAGATACTTGCATTTACCTCTGCTGCATCTTGAATCTCCACCCAGATGATAATTAAGTGACTAAATGAGACATAAAACTCCGAGGAAGAAGAGAACATGAGGGGAGACGACAGCAGGGAGTTGAACAGCAGTTGAGGGATGTCAGTCAGACTTTGGAAGCCAAACAGCAGATGGACAGGTGCTGACTGATCGAGCAGGCCAGAGAAAGCTGAAACCATCCTGCTGGCAGAGAGGGAAGCCAAGAAGTAAAACCCTGCTTCGGAGCCCTGCAGACTCTCAGGAATTGTGGTGCCAGTTGTCCCTAACGGCAGGACTCAGAGGCAGGGCCATAAACAGAGAGAGGGGTTGAAATTCTGTAAATGAAGCAGTTAGATCCTCTATCCCTTTCTACACAACAGGCAACAAAGCAACCCACTCCAGAGGAAGATGGAACGGCGCTGAGCTGAGGGACTCCAAGTTCAGGCAGACATAGTGGAAAGGCAGGGAACTCTGCAGAAAGCAGGGGATTAAGTGGAAATCTGTATCTTGCAAAGTGAGGTTCTGAAGCCTTTTTCCCTCACTTGGCTCCCAGAACGCTGGCGACCAAGTTGCCACCCACCAAGCCATGGAACAGGAGGCGGACTTTCTCCCTGGGGAAAATGACCGCCCCGGAAGACAGACCTGGAGATGCCGACACAGTGTGGGGAGGCATCTCCTTGGGAATGCCTGGCCCCTGCATTCAAGTCTACACCTCGGTCTGTCCCACTTCCCCACACAGAGCTTCTTACCGGGTTTTAGTGCCTCACTCTTAAATATAATATATACGTGAATAAGTAAGAACTGCCACACATTTGAGAAAAGTCTCCAGTATGAAAAAAATAGAGATAAAAAGAATTTGAAGGAAACTGAGACAATAGAAGGACCAGAATAATAAGTAGCAGTCTTGAAGTGATAAAAAAAGTCATTACATACATGAAAAATGTTTTTTAAAAGCCATGTTTATGGGACATAAAGATCTCTTGAAAACAAAAATCATGATAGAAATAAAAAATCAATAGATAGAGCCCTGACCAGTGTGGCTCAGTTGGTTGGGTGTCCTCCTGCAAAGCGGAAGGTCGCTGGTGTGATTCCCGCTCAGGTCATATACCTGGGTTGCAGGTCCAGTCCCAGTCAGGGTGTGTACAAGAGGTAGCTGATCCATGTTTCTCTCTCACATCGGTGTTTCTCTTCTCCAGCTCCCTCCCTTCCTCTCTCTCTGAAGATAAATAAAATCCTTTTTAAAAAAATTCAATAGATAGAAATTTTAAAAAATTAATAGGCATCACATAATAATTGTATGACTATAAGGATGTTATTTAACCTCTCTGAGTCTTAATTTCCTTTTCTATGAACTAGGGGTGACAATAGTAACTAATTCACAAAGTTGTCACGACTATTAAATGATTTGGTGCATCACATGAGTGTATAGTTACTGCAACATTACTTTCCCACTGGCTATTTTGCCATATTATAGCAGAGCAGATGTTAGTTTGTTGTTTAATTTTAGCATGTCAATAAGCTGATTTGAATAATCACCATTTTAAAATTTTTTGGCTTCTTAGAAAAAAGTTATATAAACAACATGGAAAACCATGTTGTATAACTCAAAAATATTTTAAAACTAAGGTAGTAGTAATTATTTCAAAGAAAAGAGGACAAAGGGAAATTCATGAAGCCTATTGTCAGCTGTTTTAGTCCCTAGACTCAGAGTGGCAGGTTGGGGGTTGAAATCCATTCATTTCAAAAACTATATGCTCAGCGCCTATTCCCAGGTACCGTACGAGGTGCTGCTGTTTGATGTTTTCATGATTGTACTTTAAGAAATATAAAAACACTTATCTGAAAAACTTTTTAAAGAGTAGAATTACAAATTACAGATGAGTAAATCTCTTAGAAAGTAGAACTAAAAGACAAAGAAATTGAAAAAAGAAAAAAAATGTAAGAAAATTAGAAAATCAGTCCAGGTGATACAACATCTAAACAATAGGTGTTCCAGAGATGGAGAGTAGGGGGAAGGAAATAGAAAACCAGAATGAAAGAGAAGTAAACAAGTACATAGAGGGGAAAAATTATGAGAGACATAGTTTCAGAAAAAAAATTTATTTATTTATTTTTGGAGAGAGGGGAAGGAAGGGAGGAAAAGAGGGAGAGAAACATTAATGTGTGAGAGAAACATTCACCAATTGCCTCTCAAATACCCTCTGCCGGAGACCTGGCCCCAAACCCAGGCTTGTGCCCTGACTGGGAATCAAACCGGTGACCCTCTAGTTCACAGGCTGGCACTCATTCCACTGAGCCACACCAACCAAGGTGAAAGACATACTTTTAAAACAACTTCTTAGAAATGAGTTTCTGAGTGATAGGGCCCACTGAGTACACCAAGGCACCTACCTTATCTTGAAATTTCAGAACCTTGGAGATAAAAAGAGGATGGTAAATGCTTCCAGGTTGAAAAAAAAAGTAAAATATAAAGGATTCAGAATCATAATCGTATGGCCTACTCAACAACAGCACTGGAAACTGGAAGACAATAGAACAATATCTTCATAATTCTGAGAGAAAAAATATTATCACCCTGATATTATAGAGTAGGGATTCTGTCAGTCACGTGTGAGGCTGGAGTAACTTTTGATCTGTAATCATTCACTTCTCTTGTTTCTACTTAATAAGTCAAAGCTATGTATAATATGTTAAGTGATATAATTGAGAAATGTGTAAAGTTGCATGAGAATACTATTAAAAGTAGAACTTCATTTTTTTAGGAGCAGGTGACTTCATAGTAATAGAAATCCAGGTGACAAGAGGGAAGGACATTCCAGGCAGAGAAAAATATAAGCCGTCAGAAACCAATGGGGACTGGCCTGTTAATGGTAAATGATGCCTTTTTGCTTTGATTGCTAGCTCAGACCCTGGGGCTGCTGCTGTGTCCTCATGAATTAAAGACTTCTTAAGTTGAGCCACAGCTGGTGTGGACTGAGTGCCAGCCTGTAAACCAAAGGGTTGCCAATGTGATTCCCAGTCAGGGTACATGCCTGGGTTGCAGGCCAGGTCCCCAGTAGTGGGCATGCAAGAGGCAACCACACATTAATGTTTCTCTCCCTGTCTTTCTCCCTTCCTCTCCCTTCCTCTAAAAAATTTTTTTTAAAGAGGCTGCTTAAATTGGGGATTAAGTGATAATGTGAAACTCTGGGAATGTTGGGGCATTTTGGGAGAGCAACCAATTGAGCCTCGCAGATGCAGCCGTAGGGTGTCCATATCCACACCCAGACTGGAATTTTGAGTGAAACACAGAGGTCTGAAAGCTCATTATGTGCTAAGCAAAGAAAATGTGAGCCAAGGATTTATATTCTGCCAAGTGGACTTTCAATTACAAAGGCTATAGACAAAGCGCTATGAATACTTAGAAACTCAGAGAACATTGTTTTCATGAACTTTTCCTGAGGAATATACTAGATTACGTAATCAAAATGACTAACACGACCTTGACATACAGGCTGTGGCATTGATCTTCACTAGCTCTGGCATCGGACTGAGAGAATCAGACAACGTGTGCTTCCTAGTGGAACAGCATGGCCCTGCCTATGAAGCAGCAGTGTCAAGAAAACTGAACCTAAGCCTAACACTGAAGAAGACCCAAGAGAGGTGGAGGCTAATGGGAAGAAAAGTTGAGTGAAAACTCAGAAGCAACCGGATGCCTGTGTAAGGAGAGGGAAAGGTGAGGGAGTTAAGAATGACAGTAAGATTCCTAGTGTAGGTCACCTTGAGGGCAGTAGGGAGCTACCAAAATTTTGCTTTGGTCTTGCCTTGATGGTAGAGGGGTGACGTGATCAGATCTGTTGGCCTAGACTGGCAGTTGGGAGGAATGCAGGATTTCAGAGAGCCTAAAGGGGGAGAGAATGGCTGGATACAGCAGGAAAAAAAAACTTAGTTCCCAGGGCTGAGGCTTCAAACAATCAGGAAATATTATTTAGCCATTAACCTCCCAGCCAATGTCCTTGAGTGACAGAGTACTCAGTCTGAAGGTAAGAACTAACAGGCTGCCTGCTCTGTGTTCTCTCGGATTGTGTATGTCTAGTTGGTGTTCACTAATCATGTCAAAGGTTTACTTCTGTCTTGCACATCAGTTTGTCTGTAACTCATCTACCTTCTTACCTAACTCTCAAACACCAAGCCAATATTTCCACTGCCCTAAATCATCTCACAGCAACTAGAGACCACCCCCAAAGTCCCAAGCCCACAGAAATGATTCAAACCAGCCAATTCTAAACTGTTTACTTTCTTCTGTCTTGCCTTTCCTGCAGAAACTGCAATTAAGGCTCTAGCCTATGCCTTCCCCTAGCTCCTGCTTTTGTCTCCTCCCTCCTCTTGGACATGTAATAAAAAATTTTCCTTCAATGGCATTGACCTCTTCTTGATGTCAGTCAGTCACCTCCATAATTAAAATCCTGTGGGTACAAATGAAACAGTATCTAATTTTGGATAATAAACATTACTTGGGGAAAATTTTTGTGCATAGGAGAATGCAAAGTATATTAGACAGTCTTCCCAGGAAATCCAAGTATCCAAATAAGTGAGAAATTAAGTGAAGTAAGCCTTGGCTTGTGTGGCTCAGTGGATTGAGTGCTGGCCTGAAAACCAAAAGGTCGCTGGTTTGATTCGCAGTCAGGGCACATGCCTGGGTTGTGGGCCAGGTCCCTGCAAGGGAGCATGCCAAAAGCAGCCAACTGATGTTTCTCTCTGGCATTGATGTTTCTCTCCCTTTCTTTCTCCCTCCCTTCCCCCCTCTCTGAAAATTAGTAAATAAAATATTTTTAAAAAATAGATGAAGTAAGAAGTACAGAGAACAAGATTGCTCTGTGGCCAGGACACAGAATTAAACACAGGTGGGAGAAGCATTCCTAAGATAAAAGAATAAAAGACACAGGAACCACTGAATAATACTGCCTGCCAGCTTGTTGGTAACCCCCCCATGGCTAAGGCTGAGTAGAAAGACCTTGGGACCATAAGCCACTTAGGAGACAAAGCTTATCTTCCTTGTAGGGGCACCGCCTCTGTACCCTCTTCCCTCACCCAGTTTGGCCTTGGGCAGATGACTGGTTAGCCAATGATGGGTAAGATTCCTCAAACGAGGGACAGGCATGGTTGCAAAGGGGCCCTCAGGGAAGGACTTGAGGGGTTATAGAAAAAAGGGGGTGATGGACCCTCTCCCCTCAGCTTTGACATAGCTTGAGTCCTCATTCTGTCTGCAAGAAGTCTCCTAATCTCTTGGCTGCCTTACTTTCCTGCCTGACTTAAGCCTGAAACAATGCCTTAAGCCTGAAACAATGCTGGAGGTGGGTGCCACCCTGTGCTGGAAAGGGCGGGTTCCCTAGGGTGATCAGGCCTAAGAAAGAATGCGTAAAATCCTGTGAAACCTGCTTTGCTAAGAATACCCTCAATTTAAATGTTAAGGGTCCAAGCAAGAACCCTTGAGTTTGTTCCTCAAAGCTTAATGGCCCTTTAGCTATCTGACCCTGACTCAGTAAGCCCTCAGAGTTCTTTGTATGTTATCTACTGTTTGATCCCTACTGCCTGACAATGATCAATGAGCTTTACTATACACCCTGTATTCCTGTGCAAATTGAACCCAATAAAAGCCTGTCAAGGCAAGGGTCGGGGCACTCTACCCTTGAGAGAGTGGCTGTGCTGTCCCTTTTTCTCCACAGGACTGGGTAGTCCATATGGATTTGTCTTATCTCATCCACAATACTGTGGGCACTGCAGGCCGGTGTTCACATCAGCAGCTAAGACAGTTACCTGTGCAGAAAACATAAATTCATGTTCCCCAAGGAGAAATCTGCATGGTCAAGGCCTTCTTTGACTTCCTGACTTCCATTTCTGTCTGCCATGAGAGTATATAAATTTCTACTTATGACAAAACTAAACCCAGAGCCCTTAAAAAAGTATTTTATTAGAATGTAATTCTAATACAATATAATATAAATACAATATATTCTAATAGAATACAATACATGCCATATGTCCTAGTTTCTCAGGGCCGCCATAACAAATTCTCACAAACTAGACTGCTTAAACAACAATTTATTCTCTCACAGTTCTGGAGACCCTAAGTCTGAAATAGGTGTTAGAAGAGCCATGGTCCCTCCAAACTCTGAGGAAGAACCCTTCCTTGCCTCTTCCTAATTTCCAGTGGCTGTCAATAATCCTTGGTGTTCTTCGTTGGTAGCTCCATGGTTTCAGTCTCTATCTCTGTATTCGCATGGCCTTCTTTCCCGTTTCTTCTCTAGCTTCAGATCTGTCTTCTTATGACAACACCAGTCATTGGATTCACGGTTTACCCTCACGCAGGATAGCCACATTTTAATCTGCAGAGGCTTATTTTCAAATAAGGTTACATCCACAGGTACTAGGAGTTAGGGTTCCAACATACGTTTTTGGTAGACACAAATAATCCCACAACACCATACAATCTACCCATTTAAAGTGTACAATTCAATGATTTTTAGTATATTCACAGAGTTAGCAGCCACCACCACTGTCAATTTTAGAACCTTTGCATCACCCCATGAAGAAACCCTGTGCAAATCAGCAGCCACTCTCAGTTTCTCCTTAAAACTTCCCCCAACACCTGATCTATTTTCTGTCTCTATAGATTTGCCTATTCTGGACACTTCATACAAATGGGCTAATACAGTATGTGTATGGCCTTTTGTGTCTGGCTTTTTTTAATGTACTATAATGCTTTCCAATTTCATCCATGATTGTATCAGTACTTCATTCCTTTTTATGTTGTGCAACATTTTATTCATCAGTTCAACAGTTGATGGACGTTTGGATTGTCTCTCTCTCTTTTTTTTTGTTAATTGAATAATGCTGCTATGAAAATTTGTGTTCAGATTTTCATCTCTCCTGAGTATACACCTAGGGGTATACAATTGGAATTGCTGGGTCATATGGAAACTGTATGTTAACTGTTTGGGGAACTGCCAGACTATTTTCCAAAGTGGCTACATCATTTTACATTCTCACTAGCAGTGTATGAGAGTCCCAACCAATTTATCAACATCCTCATCAACACTTGTTATTATCTGTCTTTTTTATTATGGCCATCTCAGTAGGTACGGGATGCTGTCTCGCTGCGTTTTGATTTGTATTTCCCTAATGACTAGCAATGTTGAACATTTTTTCCTGTACTTATTAGCTATTTGCATATCCTGTTTGGAGAAATGTCTAATCAAACTCTACATCCATTTTTTTATACTATTAAGCCTTTTTAAATTGAGCTATAATTGACATATAATGTTATATTAGTTTCAAATGTAAAATGTAATGATTTGATGTTTGTATATCTGTATCTTTGTTTTTTTTTTAATTTTATTTTAATCATTGTTCAAGTACAGTTTTCTGTCCTTTACTCCCATCCCAGCCCACCCACCCAGCCCTTTCCTCCTCCCTCCCATTTCCACTCCCTCTAGTTTTTGTCCATGTGCCCTTTATATATGTTCCTGTAAACCCTTCCCATTCTCCCCTGAAATTCCCCTGAAATTCCCTCCCCTCTCCTCTCTGGTCACTGTCAGCCTGTTCTCTATTTCAGTGTCTTTGACTATATTTTGCTTGTTTGTTTTGTTATTTAGGTTCCTGTTAAAGGTGAGATCATATGGTATTTGTCTTTCACTGCCTGGCTTATTTCGCTTAGCATAATGCTTTCCAGTTCCATCCATGCTGTTGCAAAGGGTAGGAGCTCCTTCTTTCTTTCTCCTGCATAAATTCCATTGTGTAAATGTACCATAGTTTTTTGATCCATTCATTTACTGATGGGCACCTAGGTTGTTTCCAGCACTTGGCTATTGTAAATTGTGCTGCTATGAACATTGGGGTGCATAAATTCTTTTGGATTGGTGTTTCAGGGTTCTTAGGATATAATCCCAGCAGTGGAATTGCTGGGTCAAAAGGCAGATCCATTTTTAGTTTTCTAAATTCTACATCCATTTTTAAATTGGTTTGTCTTTTATTAGTTAGTTGTAAGAGTTCTTTATATATCTAATATAAAGTTCCATAACATTGTATATATTATACAATACTCTATTATAATATACATTATTGATGATAAAAGTACATTATCAGATTGTGATTTGTAAATATTTTTCTCTAATTTTGTCAATTGCCTTTTCATTTATAGTGTCCTTTTATTTTATTTTATTTAAGAATAATTTTTATTTTTCAATTGCAGTTGACATGCAATATTATATTAGTTTCAGGTGTAAATCCCAGTGATTGGACGTTATGTGACTTACTAAGTGATTATTCCAGTAAACCTAGTACCTCTCTGTATTGATGGTGTCCTTTGAAGCACAAAAATTTTCAATTTTGAAGACCAACTTAACTATTTTTTTTGTGTGGCTATGTTCTTGATGACATATCTAATAAATAGAACTCTTTTAAGATGTATTGCTTGTTAGAAATAAATGAATAATTGATGTGAGAAATTTTGGGGTAACAAAGCGATGGTGGATAAAAAGCATTATGTTTTCTCAAATGACAAGATAATGTACTATTTTAGGCTTTCCTTTTAGGGTAATTTTTAAAATGTTTTTACTTAGGATTCTTGTTCTTACATGGGAGAAAAAAATTACACAGGCTACCATTTATTTACATTTTTACTGTTATATATTATTTTTGTGGTTTCTATTTGGACAATTAACATTTCTGTTTAATAGTAAGGTATCACTTAAAATCATGGTTTATTACTTGTATAATTCCTAACTTGGTCACAGGTAAGTAAAGAGAAGATAATTAAGCACTAACCAGTCACAGTTCAGTTGGTTGGGCATCATCCCACAAAGCAAAAGGTTGCCAGTTCGATTCCCCGTCAGGGCACATGCCTGGGTTGTGGAACTGGTTCCAGGTTTGGGCTCATGCAAGAGGTGACTGATCGATGTTTCTCTCCCACATCGATGCTTTTCTCCCTCTCTTCCTCCCTCCCTTCCCCTCTCTCTAAAAATAAGTAAATAGAATCTTAAAAAAAGAAGATAATTAAACTGGTATGAAATTTCACCTCCCAAAGCTAATTTAAAGTTAAAATTTGTTTTAATAGAAAGACCCTTACTATAGTTTAAGTAAAAACAGAATTACAAAATGTTTAGCACATTCCCATTTTTATAAAAAAATTGTATAGATATTTGCTTGGGAATAATTCTGGAAGGATGCAAGCAAAAAATTAGTGGTGGCTATCTCTGGAGAGAGTAGTTTTCATGTTTTTGGAAAAAAATTAGCCTCATTTGATATTTAAAATAAAAGTAGATTATAAAAATAAAGAAGGAAATAACTTCTAGACTTTTCTGTACATAACTAAAATTAAATATTTTACAAAATCACAATTGTCCTAAATAATGTATTATATCATGCTGTTATCCTGCCTTTCTTTCTACTTTATATACTATTGTGCCATTGAATATTCTTTTTTTTACATTTCTTTTTTTATTATTTTAATGATTGATCAAGTATAGTTTTCTCCCCTTTACTCCCAATCAAGCTGAATATTCTTTTTTTTTTTTGGATAAACAAATTTTACCTGTGTTTATTTTAGCTGTTTACATATTTATGCATTTTCTTTTTTTTATTTTAATGATTGTTCAAGCTGAATATTCTTTAAAAAGATTATTTGCACTGGCTGACTTATAATTTATGGATTAGTTACCTTATTTAGCTATGTCTCGTTGTTTACAACTTTTCACCACTTAAAAAAATTGTGTTTAGCATTATTATAAATAAATTGTCTGAATATCTTATTATTTTCATGGAGAAGATTCCTAATACTATTGGACCAAAAGATATGACTATTTTAAGATGTCTTATTGAATGAATTCCTTTGAAGATACAGAAACACTGAACTGTGTGTTCTTTGTGGATTCAATTCTGCCTGTATAACTGCCTGTTTCTACACTTTACTCTCTATGGAAGCGGCAACAAAAAGGGTTGAACCAGCAACGAAAAGGGTTGAACCAGCTTGGAATGCACACCACCCTAGAAACCTCCTAAATGTCCAGAAACTTTACTTTCCTTATTTTAAAAATGAATGAAGGGATTTCACAGCACTGAAATTCTCTAGTTCTCCTCAGGCTATCCGTGGAAGACATGTTTTCATGGTCTGTTATTCAGAGATATGTTTTTTAACAAATGAAAACAAGTCCTTAACAACACGGTTAAGCAGGTATTGTTGACTCTGTCTTATAGGCGAAGAAGCTGAAGCCCAGAGAATTTAGGTAACCTGCCCCAAATCACTCAACCAGCAAGGGGGAGAAGTAAGAATCAAACCCAGGGGTATGTGGATCTGAAGCCTGTGCTGTTGAGACTTCGCAATGTTGGACAGAAACAATATTTTTATGGGCTTGATATTATTAACCACAGACACACTTATGTATTCTATACTGACCATTTCTCTCCTAAGAACTTTATTTCAAACGGACTAATGGTGAAACCCTATTAATACATTAACTCCAATATGAGAAAAACAGTATAAACAAACCCACTGGGGATATGGCACTATAACTTTATGAAAAATTTAAGCCCACAAAAATAATAATCTTAGAAACCATAGGAATGCTCTCAAAAATGCTTTCAATTATTATGACAACTTTTTTTCCTACCTGAAGTCTGTATTGCTCAATCCTGTACTTTCATAAGTTTTTTTCCTCAATATGTGAAGAGACACCCCATGAATCTGAAAGTGTAAGAAAGTGCAGTATTTTAAGACAACTTTATTATGTTAACTGTTCCTGGGGGATCTCTATCCTTCACAGCTTTTTCGTTAGTTTTCTTGGTCCTTCTCTCTCTCTCTTTTTTTTTGTGTGTGTGTGAGTGGCAACACTCCACAAAGTCTTGTAGAGCCACTGAGAAACAGATTTCTCCCTCTCATAACAAAATATCTAAGATAATTCTTTGTATCTCTACTCATATGCTACCAGCTGCAACGTCTTTTGGTGAATTCATCTTTCCAGTTTCAGCAACATGGAGTTACATCAATTTTAAGTGATGACAGCATAGCCATCTCTGCAGGAACATACGTTTGCCAGACAATGCATATTTAAAACCCTCTCATTTCCAAGGGATGTACAGTTTGGCTGTTTTTACAGAAATCAAGCCATTCATTATAAATTGTTAGTATTTTTATTTTTCTACTTTATTGAGTTGGTTGTTTTTGCTTTTTATTCCTGTAGCTTTTATTGAATTCCTACTCAGCTACATGAAGACAGGGCGATATTTGTCTCATTCACCATTGTATCCCTATCACCCAAGACATAGCTGGTGCCCTATGAATATTTGCTCCCCCGCCCCCAAGCTTTATTGAGAGGTAACTGATACATAACAGTAAATATCTGTTGATGAGTGACTGTATTCTTCCTACATTTATCTGAAACACCTTTTATCATTTTAAATATAGTAATTCCTTGCAAAGCTTGGAGGCTTTCCACTAATACTGCCTCACAGTTGGCAGGACAAACCAAGGTGCTGTAGAAAGCAGGGAGCTGGGGAGAGGAAATAAACAAAACCCTTGACAAATAAAAATTTGGGGAGGGGATTTGCTTTCAAAGAGAGCCATATTCATTGGTTTCAAAGATCTTCTCTAGCAGGAAGGATTTTTTTTTTCCGGAATCACTTTTTAAATTTTTTTTCAGAAGACAACATTATCTACTGACATACAATCTCTTACAAATATTATGCTATGCTTATACAGACTACCTTACTGTGCTGGAAATTTACTTTTTGCTTTTGCATTCTTTTTGATTCATTTTCTGAACCCATGTTGGAAAATAAATCTGTATAGATTTATTCAGAATTATTCTATTTAGTGGAATATTTAGGATCTATGGCTAGGTCTATATGACCCAAGGGATAGTTTTTTTTCTCTTGGTCAATCAGAAGGCAATTAATAGGATTAAACTACCATCTTTAGATTCAGTATTAAATCTGGCTCCAATAGGCATAACCTGTGCTGTAACTTTGTACCTACTCATTGACGCAAAAGGGTGTCCTTCACTTTTTTTTAGCTAAGCCCACTGTTTTGGTTTTTGTCAAGGATGAAGGTATAGCCTTCCTCCACTCATTTTCAGTATCTTCTTTCTCCGTTTATAAACAGTGAAATAAATCAACAATCTCATATTTGCCTGGCTCTCAAGAACACATACAGGATTCAGAGATGCAAAACAAAAATGCAACATTAAAGTATATTATATTACTAGGGACTGAAAAGAACCCAATAACTGGAAAAAACTGTATCAGGAAGCGTTAAAAATCATGACGATTTTTGTGTGGGCTCAGCCAACATTTTTTAAATTGGACACATTCGTCTCCTTGATTACACTTCTGAGTTTTCTCTGTTCTTCTCTTTCTAGTCTAAATAATTTTTATCAGTCTCAGGGACAGAACCTAAAATAATCTTACTTGTGTAACATCTGGACAGGTTGGGGCTGAAGTAATGCTGGGTGGTGAGGCTTTTTGTTTTTGTTTTTCCTCCTCTTACTCGTTTGGTATGAGAAACACCATCTCTTCCTTCAGAAACACTGATGTATTTCCAGGCTTTTTTTTTTATTGCATGCAACTTTACCAGGATTCTTTTGATCAGTTTTTTTTTTTCTCTGCACGACAACGAATTCCTGTTTCAAAGCAGCAAATAAAACAGCCTTATTATAAACACAATCATTACTGAAGGTTGCGGAGTCACCCACTTCGTTTTTATGGCAATGTTGGGGCATTCTGTTCTCACAGGCTGAGTCCTTTCTTTGGACACGTGGATTTCCCCCACGGTACTGTGAAGGATGGAATAACTGGGGGTGGGTGAGAGGGTGGGGGCAAAGGCACCCCTGTATTTCAAGAGTGCCCATCTAAACCGCCACAGGCTCAGGCTCGGTTTAACTGGCAATTCCACAAAGGGCACGCGGCCCTCTTCGAGTGATCGAAATCACCTGTCCAAGGCCGCACAGGCAATTATTACTGTTTGCAATCAGCAAGGTCCCGCCAGGGCGTCAGGGTCTACGGCGGGTCTGCTCTCGCGTCACACCGGCCCCACCAGGTGCCCCTCGATCTGTGCAACCGCGGGGAGAACACGCCCCCTCGCGACCGATTTCCCGCCGCAGCTGGACCTGGAACAAACGCCCCCCAGGCCGCGGCCTGCCGCGGCCGAGGCGGGGGCACCGGAAAGAGGAGGTGCGGGGCCGCACGGGGCTGCGCGCGCGTGCGCGCGCGTGCAGGGGAGCGCGCCTATATAAGCCAAGCGCGGCGTGAAGCGCTGGCGTGGGTGAGAGCACTGAGTCGGCAGAGCGCGGTGCGCTGTGGACGCCGCCGGCGGGGCGGGGACGCAAGGGCGGGGTGGCTGCGGTCCATCCCCGCGGCTCTCCTGGCTTCCTCCCGCGTTCGAAGGCGGGCCGGGTCTGCGGCAGCCGTAGCGGCCGCGGCGGCCTCGGCGGCCTGCGGAGGTGAAGCCGGGCTGCGGCGGCTCGAGGAGGCGGCTGGCCTGGCGAGGGTGGGCGGGGCTGGGCGACTGCCGCTGCGGTGGGGTGGAGGGCCCGCTCCGCGTCCTCGGGGCGGGTCCCTCCAGGCAGGTGGTCTGCGCGCTGTTTTCCAGGTACGCCTCCCCTGAGGAGGCACCTGCAGAAGTGGCCCCGGCCAGTGCCTCGGCGTCCCAAGGGCTGCGGGAGGACGGGGGTGGGTGCCTTCCGGGTGCTCGGTGGAGGCGCTTCTCGCGCGGGCCCATGCGGCGATTTGGGATCAGCGCTGATGTGCGTGGGGCTCGTTGTGCCCTTACTTTGGGGATGCTCCTAAGAGCAGTGGGATGGGTTACCTCCAATGGCGCGAGGAGGAAGGGTGTGCGAGGGCCACTGACCAGGGCCGTGCCGGAGTCGCCAAGATGACCCCCTAAAGCCAGGTGACTGAGTGGTTATGGGTTAGTTTAAAAGAGAACAGAAAACTAGCTTCGGGCGCTCGCAGCTTGAGAGAGTACCTCGCTGCAAATGTCCAGTGGGGACAGACTTGCCTTGTAGACCCCAGAGCAAGCAAAGGGAAGTTAGCATTCTTGTTCAAGAAGCTACTTTTCAGTTAGTGGGTGAGAGCTCTAAAAAAATTGTGTGTTCGGCATTTTAAAAAATGTTAATGATTGGGGTTGAGCCTGGTGGTGAGGGATAAAGAGGTTGGAATGGCTGTCTTATGGTCCCAGTGGGGAAAGCTTATTTTTTGTGCCATCACCTGACCATAGAAATTATTCGGACTGCAGACTACTGTTATGAGAAGAGGAGCTCTGAAGCCATTGCTTGATTAGCAGTTTTTCCTCCACATGTGGAAAATTGAGTTTCTGGAAATGTTGCCTGTGTTGTAGATTTTGCCTGCATAAAGGAGCTAGTCCTTGGCACTGATTGCATTACAGGTAGTGAGGTAGAAGCCCGCTGTCTAAAGCACCATTTAGCTCGCTTCTGTGGAAATTTTGAGGGAGTGGGTCCAGATTTTTCAGGGAAGTTAAAGCCTGGATGTGCCCCTGTAGTCCTAGTTTACTTTGATACTTAACTTTTTTCCTTCCCTCCTTCAGGATCCACTGTTTCAATGGTGCAGCTGTCTTCTTTGGGTTGCCAGTCACCTTCAGGCCATTCAGAGGAGGGAAGAGAGGAGAATATGAAGTCAGCCAAGCCCCAAGTGAACCACCATCAGCATGGGGAAAGCCAGCGAGCCGTGAGCCCCCTGCAGTCTCCTCTTGGTTCTGTTTCCTCTCCTTCTCAAGCATATGAGACCTATATTGATAATGGACTCATATGCCTTAAACACAAAATTAGAAACATTGAGAAAAAGAAGGTAACTTCCCTCCATCCCCTCCCCCTCCCAGCTAGGTATATGCACCATTTTAAATACGTATTAAGGGACTGACATTTTGGCGTTCAGTGGGGGCTCATAGTTTAGGGCCTAAAGAATTAACTAATTTTGGAATTTAGCTGGCTGAAAACATACAAGCAGGCCAAATATTGGATATATTAAACATTTTCTGTTTGATTTGTCAGCATAAGTGAATAAAAATATTCTTCATAGTAAAATTATGCATGCAACTATTGAAGTACTTGAAAAACTAGCTACGTTGACTAATTCCTTGAGTGTAGTATTAATATTTCTTTTCATAGATTGCCTGATTTTTTTAGCTCATTATCCTGTGGCTTTCTGCAGCAGTTGATATTGCAGTATAGACGCTGCAGTCATTGGAAGCTTTAATGATGGTAGAGCCAGAAAATATTTTAGCACCAGTTTTTTGTGTTGCTAGGTGATGTTTTAAGATTGGTAGGTGAAGGCATTGTAGAGAGCCTTGTAAAGGGACTCAGGGGTTATATTCAGCCTAACGTTATAGTAAAGATCCAAATCATTCTTCATTTCCTGAGTCATGTGGCCTGTGAAACAGTACTGCATGTTGCTTTGTTGTGTCGCGGTTCTCTGTGCTTGTGATGATAAGGTGAGTCATTACCTCTCTGACCTAGGAACTCTTAGATACTTTATGCCAAGACCTAGTTAAAGTGAGGAAAGTTGCTTTTAATGGAGGAGCTTGAGGAGATTTTTTTTAAAAGAGTTTGATTAAGACTTTTTCTTTAAAAAAATTAAAAAAAAATACACAGGGAGGTAGTGCAGAAGGGCCAGTCACTGGTAGCTTCTCTGTAGCCCTAGCTGTCGCCAGCTGTCTTTGGAATGCATACAGTTCATCACAAGTGTGATAAGGTGAGGGTGCCTGGGTCAGCACAAATTCCCTGCCACTAATGGGAAACTAGTTAGCGCAGCATCTGTTGATGGAGACTCATTAACGTCTTCTCCCAGGTGGAGGAACTGCGTGTGCACGTGTACTTACACTCTCAGGCTTAATTATGCCGCCTCCTTGAATACCTGTCTGACAGCACCAAAGGTTTTGTTTCAAGCTTCTGGGAAGGCATTTTAAAACTCAAGTCAAATGGGAGGAGCCTAAACATTGTGGCTCATGTCATTTTTATGGGGACAATTGTGTTTACTAAATATCAAATTTAATATAAAAATAGCTTTATTTTGAGGCTACTATAATGCTAGGAAAGAAATCTTTTACATTTCTGTACTTCCTTTACGAAGTTTCTTATCCAACTAATGCCACATAAACCAACAGGTAACTAATGGTTTAAGCGTGAGGTTAAAGCAGGGTTTCTCAGTCTCAGCACATTTTGTGCTGGATAATTCTTTGTTGTGTGTGGCTGTCCTGTGCATTTTAGGATGTTCAGCAACGTCCCTTATCCCTACCCACAAGATGCCACTAACACTCTGCATCTTTCTGCCATCCCCCAAGTTGTGACAACCAAAAGTATCTCCAGACATTGGCAGATCTCCCTGGTGACAGAGCTGCCCCAGACTGCACACCACTCTGTTAAGGGTATATGACTGACTAGTTAAGTCTCTGTAGTCTAAATACATACAGAAGCTAGTATGAGAAAAGGGTTTTACTAAACTTTTGTAATTCCAAACTAATGTTCACGTGTATAATGCCCCTCCCTGCCCCCCAAACTGGAACTCACATACTCAGTTGCTGCCTGTTTGGTAGTGAAACGGTACTCTTGCAGATAGATAGCTTACTTCAAGAACTTTGTTTTCATAAGAAATAAAGTCTAGTATTTAGTTTATTTGCTTCAGAATTTTATATCAGTCTATAATAGATAAAAGTCTCTTTTGTAGCTCAAATTGGAAGATTACAAGGATCGCCTGAAAAATGGAGAACAACTTAATCCAGACCAATTGGTAAGTGATTTTATAATTTTTGGTCCGACTTGCTGGTTTCCTTTTCTTAGTAAAACTGCAGCTAGACTTTGAGACCAAAACTTGATAGGCCAAGAAAAAGAGAGTGATCTGGCCTTTTTAAAAACCTTACTTGAAATATTATTAGACTATTTATAACCTTGAAAAATGTTATTTAACTTGTCCATGCTATACTTGGTAATTGCAAATTATATCTAATTTGGTGCAGGAGCACTTTTGCAATATGGAAATATAAAAAAAAGTTTCATTGATGTTTGCCATTTTGACTCGATCACATCTGCTGGCTGAGAAGGGACAAATTAATCTAAAAGTTACTTGCCCCAGCGTGTACATCTCTTGTCTTCTCTTTTTCAACGAAGATTTTTGGTTGTGTGTCCCAGACACTGAAAGTCAAGGACTTCTCCCTCGCCACACTGACTCTTCTTCACTGGCCTTGAATTACTGTGATGCAATGAATTATAATTTTGCTGAGGCGCAGATTTGAGCTGTGTGAGCTCTGAGAATGATGTGCGCACATAGCTGGTGAGAGGACTTAGCTAGACATTCAGCATTTTAACGTGGCTTTGTTTGCAAGTAGTCATGGTGTGTTCAATAACTTTTGAAGTGATACAACTCTTCTCTGTAAATATCCTTGAAGAACGTGTTCTATCATGGCAGTATTGTTGACCTGGGGGGAAGATGGGAGATGAGGGTGGGGAGGTTGGTGGTTCTCATGCTAGCTCTCTAAGAAATGTCAAGAACGTGCTATGTTTCAGAGCTCCAGCCAGGCAAACTTTAGTCTCAGTATTTTTTTTCTGTCTTTATAACTACTTGTTGTTCTGTAGTATTAACTTTAATTTTTGTTTTGAGAAATATGCTGCCAACTGCCAACTTTGGCGATGCTTTGGTTCACAGCCCGCGCTCAATCCACTGAGCTATGCCAGTCAGGGCTAGATTAGTTTTCTGAACTCTGAGTTCCTATGTCCAGTTGCATATTGGACATCTGATTTCACCGTGTTCCCCAAAACCTGTGTCCCCTTTAATCTTAGCTTATGTCAGTTAATGGCTTGATGGTTTAGCACGGAGTAGCCAAGAAACCTGGGAGAATTTCTCATCGTTTTCTTTATACTTTACCTCTAGCCCATTGGCGAGTTTGATCAGTTTAACCTTCAAAATACATTTAGGAACTGACCATATTTTATAAATTTCTGCTTCTGTTACCCTGGTTCGAGACACGTCCTCTTTCATCTGCATTACTGTAATGGCTTCCTCACAGGTTTTTCTGTTCTGCCCTCTCTCTTCAAGTCTATTCTCAATATACTAGCCTCAGTAATCCTGTTCACATGCAAGTCAGATGGTCATTGCTCTGCTCAGAAGTCCCCATTTGTTCCCCTCAGGGTGACTATGGCCTAAGCCCTGTAAAATGCTCCCCACTTCCTTTCACATCTTTATTGCCTTTCCTACACTTCTGTCTCCCAGTCCCACGCCTTCTTGCTGTTTCTCAGATACTGCAGGCACACGTCCACTCAGGGCTTCGCATGTGCTGTTTCTACTGCCTGGGATGGTCCCCCCCACTCCACCCAGATGTCTAAATAGCTCAATTCCCACCTTCCTTCAGCTTTTTATATGAAGGTCATCTCAGTAAGGCCTGTCCTGACAACACTATACCTCCATTTTCCCATTCATAATTCTTACCTGCTTTCCTTGCTTCAGCTTTCTTTGTAGAATCGCTTCTCTGACAAATTGTAAAGTTTCCATTTATCTCTTCTTCCTTTACAGAGTTCCATTAGAAATTTTTGTCTGTTCACTGCTGTTCTTCTGGTACTTAGGATAGTGTGTAGTCTATAACAGGCATATGGATTATTACATACAGATTTACTAAAATATAAACTGACTGAATATTAGGTTTCTAGATGTTATTAAGCATATGGTTTGTGTACTTTTTGAGAAAAAAACAAGCATTAAATGTTTAAGATAGAAATTTAGAAAATGCACATGAGTCAGAAGCAGAAAAATTCTGTAATCTGACCCCTCAGATAATAGCTCTCGGGAGTGTAGTATTTAATTAAGAAGCTCTGAGTTTAGGTTTAAAAATTGCTAATAATTCACATAGTTTAGAAATTAGAAAATATTAAAAAAGATAGTTTTTTCAATCCTTTGTTCAGTTCTGATCTTACAAAATAATGGTTTCTAATAGATTCTTATATATCTGTTCAGTTTCGTTAAGCCTATATAAACAAATATTCTTCCTGCTTTTTTCCATTTTCTATAAAACTTGGCTTAATATACATACTTTTGGGGCCTTTACTTTTGCTTTTTCCTTTGTTTAAAACAAAAACAGACCTTATTTTTTGAGCAGTTACAGGTTCACAGCCAAATTGGGCAGAAAGTATAGAAAATTTCGTACACCCCAACCCCAGTCTTGCACAGCCTCCGTCACTACCAACACTCCGTACCAGAGGGGTGCACTTGCTGCAGTTAAATCCGTGTTTATACATCCTCGTCACTTCAAGTCCGCAGTTCACACTTAAGGCTTATTCTTGGTGTTGTGTAGTCAGTGGGTTTGGAGAGACGTGTGAAGGCATGTATCCACGGTTCCACTATTGTACAAAATACTATCACTGCTCTAAAAGTCCTTTGTCCTCTACTTATTTATCCGCCCCTTTTTTTACTATCATGTCAGTGCTTCCACAATGCATGGTCTTCAAAATTTGGTTGAATTGTTCTATGCAACTATCTGAACATGTTTTTCTTTTGAGGAGGTGTGAGTTTTGGGGTAATATTCTCTTTTTTCTCTTTGAAAATTGATAGGTTAGATTTTGGCGGGGAGTCACCTTTCAAAACTTTTCCTGGAAATTTACTTATTTCATCCAGTTTCAAAAATTTATTGGCACATATTGGGACAAAGTAATTTTTTAATAAAATTCTGTTTGTATTTCTGTTTCTATTTTTTGTATGGTTATATTTCCTCAGTTGACTCTTATTTAAGTTAGGTAGTGGTTTTTTAAAAAAAATTAAGCCAGATTTTAGACTTCTTTTATTTTTTCTCATTTCCTTTTATCTTTCTGCTTTTCTTGGTTTATTTGCTTCATTTTCTGAGTTGAGTGATTGATTCATTTCCTTCCTCTCCCCCAGCTGATTCATATTTAAGGCTGTGATTTTTCCCAGTACATTATTCTAAAGCCATTGAAGCTCCTTTCCAGTACTCTTTCCTGTAATTTGACCCTGAACTTTTTCCCTTTCTTACTTTGCTTTTAACAGCACTTTGTGTTGCCCTTTAATCTGTTAGAGTTGCCTTTTTGTACCTTATTGTAAATACTATCATACTATATATTCTGCAGTTTGCCTTTTTTACTCATGGTCAGGATATTTTTTGTTGATGCAAACAGCTATGTATCATTTGCTTTTTTTTTCTCAGTAGTAGTCTGTAAAGAGGTGGATGCTTAAGCCCTGAGCAGTACGGCTCAGTTGGATGGACATCATCCTGCAAAGCGAAAGGTTATCAGTTCGATTCCTGGTCACTTCACATGCCTGGGTTGCAGGCTCTGGTCCCAGTCTGGGCTTGTATTGATTGATGTTTCTCTCCCTTTTTTTCTCCCTCCCTTCCCCTCTATCTACAAATAAATAAATAAAATCCTTAAAAAACTAGATGGATGTTTGAATTGCTTGCTGTCATGTTTTGGTATTCTACTTTGAGCAATCTTACATGTGTTATTGAGACATGGGTGCAAGATTTTTTCTGGGTACATATTTACAGTGAACTTCATAGCTAAAAATGCCAAACTGTTTCCCCAAATTATTGTACCAATGTAGTCTAATATTGTTAGTAAATAGGAGTTCCCATTGCTTTATATATTTGTAAAGACTTAATATCATCAGACTTTTAAAAAACAGGTTATTGAGGTATCCTATACATATCAAAGAATTAACCCAATGTAACCAGAATTCAATGAATTATAGTAAATTTGTAGATTTATGCAGCTATCACAACAATTCAGTTTTAGGACATTTTTATAACCTCTCCAAGTTCTCTTTTGTGGCCTTATTTGCTTTCTGTCTCTATAAATTTGATTTTTTTCTGGGTATTTCTTTCACATCTGGCTTCTCTGAATTAGTAGTATGTCTTTTTAGGTTCATCTGTGTTAGAGCATATTGAATAATTCATTTCTTTTTATTGTTGATGAGTATTTTTTTGTGTGGTTATACCACATTTTGTTTACCCATTTACCAGTTGCTAGATTTTTGGGTTATTTCTGTTTTGGGCTATAATGAATAATACTGCTATATAAATTTGCCCCTTTAAATTTTATATTTTTGTTACAGTCTCATTTAATCTTGTCTGTTTTAGGTAATTGTTTACAAGAGTCTCTTCTACCATAGTATAAATTTCTTTTTTTTTAAGTATATTTTATTGATTATGCTATTACAGTTCTTCCTGTTTTTGTTCTCCTCTTTATTCCTCTCCACCTGGTACCCCCATTCCTTCCAGCATTCCCTTGCTTAGTTCATGTCCGTGGGTTGTACATATAAGTTCTTTGGTTTCTCTATTTCCTATACTATTCTTAACCTCCCTCTGTCTATTTTGTACCTACCAGTTAATGCTTCTTACCCCTGTACTTTTTCCTGCATATCCCTCTCTCCCCTTCCCCGAAGATAACCCTTCGTGTGGTCTCCATTTCTGTGATTCTGTACCTGTTGTAGTTGTTTGTTTAGTTTCTTCTCTTTTGTTGTTGATGGTTGTGAATTTTTTTGTCATTTTACTGTTCATATTTTTTATCTTTTTCTTAAATAAGTCCCTTCATATATTAAGGGCTTGGTGATGATGAACTCCTTTAACTTGACCTTATCTGGAAAACACTTTATCTGCCCTTGCATTCTAAATGAAAACTTTGCTGGATAGAGTAATCTTGGATGTAGGTTCTTGCCTTTCATGACTTGGAATACTTCTTTCCAGCCCCTTCTTGCCTGCAAGGTTTCTTTTGAGAAATCAGCTGATTGTCCTATGGGAACTCCTTTGTAGGCAACTGTGACCTTTTCTCTTGCTGCTTTTAAGACTCTCCTTATCTTTCATCTTGGGTGATGTAGTTATGATGTGCCTTGGTGTGTTTCTCCTTGGGTCCAACTTCTTTGGGACTCTGAGCTTTCTGGATTTCCTGGAAGTTTATTTCTTTTGCCAGATTGGGGAAGTTCTCCTTTATTATTTATTCAAATAAGTTTTAGATTTCTTGCTCTTCCTCTTCTCCTTCTGGTACCCCTATAATTCAGATGTTGGAATGTTTAAAGTTGTCCCAGAGGCTCCTTAGCCTCTCCTCTTTTTTTTTTTTTTTTTGAATTCTTGTTTCTTCATTCTGTTCTGGATGGATGTTCCTTTCTTCCTTCTGGTCCAAACTTTTCTTCCCTTCACTGTTGGTTCCCTGTGTATTTTTCTTTATTTTACTTTATATAGCCTTTACTTCTTCCTTTATTTTGTGACCATACTCAACCATTTCTGTGAGCATCCTGATTACCAGTGTTTTGAACTCTGTATCTGATAGGTGATATATCTCCTCATTGCTTAGTTCTTTTTCTGGAGTTTTGATCTGTCCTTTCATTTGGACCATATTTCTTTGTCTTGTTACACGTGTTATGTTTTAAGGGGCAGAGCCTTAGTTATTTGCCAGGACCGGGCAAGTCACTTCACTGTGCTGTGGTGCTGTATAGGGAACAGTGCTGCTTGTTCAGCTCTCTGCTGGCTTTCAGTCACTTCCCCTGCTTCCTATAGGTGAATTGTGCCCTTTCAGGTGCTGCCCTGGTGCTGATTTCTTGGGTGGGTGGGCTTGTGTATGTTTTAGTACACCGTAGACCCTTCCAATGTACTCTTGTGAGATTGGCAGTTTTTCCCACTGTAGCAAATCCCACAGATGTTTATAGTCAGAGGTTGTGCTGGAACCCTGGTTACTCAAGTCTGTCTTACTCCCCAGTTGTTACTTCTGGTTTATCCGCATGGGAATTTGGGACCGCCCTGTTTGCCAGCCACAGCCTTGCCTGCCCAGTCTGCATGCTGCTGCTTTGCTACATGTCTTCTCTGGCCTGGCTGTCCATCTCTGCCCCTCCTACCCATCTGGATGAATGTTTGTTCTTTAACTCCTTGGTTGTTGGATTTCCATACAGTTTGATTTTCTGGCAGTCCTGGTTGTTTTTGTTTTTAAACTGGTTGTTTTCCTTTTGGTTGTGTGGGAAAGAGAAGTGTATCTGCTTATGCCTCCATCTTGGCCGGAACTCCCCCATAGCATGTTTCTTGAAGTTGCTTATTCATATCTATGATCCTCATTTTGCTACATTTGTACTATATTTGCATAGTAAATGAATATTGACAGAAATCCTGTTGGTTCAGTGATCTTAAAACTCATAGTCCCCTTAGACTTTATTGATAGGGACTCAGTCCTATTATTATTGTTATCATTATTATTATGGCTCAGATTTCTAGTATAAAATTAAATTTTAAAATTTAACTTTAACTTCTAAACACTCTTTCTACTCTTTTTAAATTTACTTTTTAGGGGGAAGGGAAGGAGGGAGAAAGTGAGGGAGTGACACTTCAGTGTGTGAGAGATACGTTGATTGGTTACCTCTTGCAGGCCCTCAGTTGGGGAACCTGACCGACAACCCAGGCATGTGCCCTGATGGGGAATTAAACTGGCGACCTTTTTGGTTTGCAGGCCAGCGCTCAATCTGAGCCACACCAGCCAGGGCTACTTTTTTTAATTGTATATAGGAAATGGCTAATTCATAAAGTCTTAAATCTCTTATGTTTTTAAGAAACACTTATTTTGACATGTTTGTACTTAGAAGTTAACAGAATTGGTGTTTTCTTTGGTAGGAAGCAGTAGAGAAATATGAAGAAGTGTTACATAACTTAGAGTTTGCCAAGGAGCTTCAGAAAACCTTTTCAGGACTGAGCCAAGATGTGAGTATGCTTTCTTTGCTTTTTCTAAAACCAGATCAACCACTGATCCTGCAGAAAATGTCAGTGTCTACTGATGGTATTTGGTCACCATTTATCTAATTCCTGCTGATATTTTATTGTGGCTGGGGGTTGAGGATAGTTACTCCAAAGCCAGTGTTTCCAGATTCCCAGAGCCTGAAGAGAACCCGCATGCCGTCTGAATATGAGACATTGTGAATGAAGTACTAGTTATTAGACTAATGTGTATTATTTCACCATGGAATTATAGAAATCACTGAGAAGGGAATAAACACTATTTTTACAGATACATTTATTACAGGCATTTTACAATGTAGGGCAGTGAATTTATATAGGCGAGGCTTGTAAATTCAGCATTATTTTACATATTAGGAAACAGAGTATTGGTAGACTCTTTTTCAGACTATGGCAGTTATTACCAGGAAAACTTACAATTCATGTTCGAGTTAGTCTGATCTCACTTGTTAGGTTCTCTGTGCTGGCAGTTCAGACTTCTATCTTTGACAAAGTTAATCAGTAATTCATGTGAAGCCCAGAGCATTCAGAATTAATGAAGTATTCTTCACTGTTTTAGAAGCTTAGGAGGCCCCTGAAAGATCATGTTCTAACAATTGAATTTTTTTTGTAATTTCATTTCTGGTTTGGGGAGCATGCCTCATAAGATAGTCTCTTGTACTTTTTGGTTATTTTCTTTTTCTGTGGTGAACTGAAATTCTCTTCTCCATTCCTGTGGCATCAACCACTTATGCACCACCACCCTCCACACCACACCCCCGCTGCCAAAATCACCCTGCTAAAAACCCAAAGCATAATTTCTAGGCTGAAGATATCTACTGTCTTAATCCTTGTAATGTAGTCCCGAGTTGCTCTCTTCTGGATGTCTGCCTTAATTAACTTTTACAGGTAGTATGTAATTTAAAATAGCCTGGTATAGAGCCATTACCTTCTGTTTTCTGGATAGTTCTGTTAATGTAAGTTTAAGATATTGGCTCTTTTTGTCAGCCATAGCATATTTTTTTTTTTATAAAAGCAAACTAATTTTATTTGAACAACCTAACTGGAGAGAGGGATAGGTGAACATGTACTGTAACCACAGAGGAACATTCTATGTCAAATTTTAAAACATAATGGCAGAATAAGCTAAAATAAGTTTTTTTCTCCCCTAAAAGAGCTATCTGAAAGGAAAACAATGTTTACTGTGACATGTTCACTTGACTCCTTACAATAGCAGACCTACTGCTTGAATGTTTGTCTCATCCAGTCTTTTTTTTTTTTTTTTTTAAATTTATTTTCAGAGGGAGAAGGGAGGGAGAAAGAGAGAGAGAGAGAGAGAGAGAGAAACATCAATGTGCGGTTGCTGGGGGCCGTGGCCTGCAACCCAGGCATGTGCCCTGACTGGGAATTGAACCTGCGATGCTTTGGTTCACAGGCCATGCTCAATCCACTGAGCTATGCCAGCGAGGGCTCAGCCATAGCATATTTTAACTCATGTTCACTCATATATCACTTAATTTTAGAATTTACTGTTAATCCCACAGTTATTCAATATTTATAGTCTATTTTAGATACAGTACTTTTAAGTCAATTTTTTTTTCTTGTTTGATTGATTCCCCACTCCCCTCCACCCCCAAAGATGTTGAGTTTATTTAGTTTTGGTCCATTTTACTATAAAAAGATCATTCATATCATCCTTCTGTTTGGATGGTTGGAAGTATATGGTTATAATACTTAAAAATTCTCCATTAACACTCTTTACTCAAAGTTACCCTATCAAATTTTAGTTTTCCATTTAGGTGTTTATTTTTTAATATATGGTGTTTTTTCCTAAAGACATACATCTTTTTAAAAAACACTTTCCATGTGCTAGGCACCTATGAAAGTCCACTTGATTTTTATAGCAGCCTAGAAAATAGATAAAAGTAGCCCCATTTCTCAGGTAAGGAGTCTGCGGCTCAGAACAAAAGGAACTTCTTTAAAGTCACATGGCCACTTACTAGTGGTAGAGTGAAGGTAGGGCTGTAATACTTTTTATTCCTAAAAATGGTGTTCTCTACTTTATACCATGGGTATGGTCCCTATCTATTACGTTTTGCCACTGCTATAGGGGTAAATTCTAGCCCACCAAATTTTGTTATGTATGAGATTATTTTTCCTTGTTTGTACTATAGATTTACTTTCACTTTAGGTGAGATGCTTAAGTACTTTGGAGTGTGCCTTCATGAATCAAGACCCTAAAAATGCTTGTCAGTACCTTCCAGCCTACTAATTTTTGGTGTCTCCTTTTACTAAAGTGTTTCTTTTGTCAAACTCTTCTGTGATAGCCAGTTTCATAGTTTGTGTAACATTTTCTTCCTTTTCTTCAAACAAAAGTTGAAAGCCTTCTGTTCAGCCCAGCCACATCTCTCTTTGTTTTCATGATGTGAGCTCTGTCCCTTGGTGGGGATTTATCATTCTATTTCATGGTTCAGAAAATAAATTTTATTATTCAATATTGTTGGTTGATAGCAGTTTAAATTTCCTATTTTCTTTCCAAACCTGTTCTCAACTGGAAGACGAGAAGAAAATGTGACCTGACTTTTTAGTTACTAGATAAATTTGGAGAAATAGGCTGTTGTCAGTGATTTTTGTGACATGAACATCTGATTATAATCTAGGAGACAACATGGTTTCTTACTTGATACTTGATTGAGTCAGCAAATACAAGAAGTCCTGTCATGCAGTAAGCTCTATGCTGGGCATTAGTGCTATATTGGTGAACAACAGATATATCTAGTCCTTGTCATCATGGGGCTGATGCCCAAGGCGGGGGGTGCAGTAAATAACAAGATAACCATTTAATGTTATCGATACTTGGATAGGGGAGGTTCAGGGTGCCAGGAGCCCGTAAGAACACCTAATCCAACCTTAGGAGATGGCTAATGAGAGATCTGAGGTAATCATGTGATACAGTCCTGAAGATGTCCTCAACATCACTTTCCTTTCTCTGTACCAGCATGAAACTGTGTCCAAGACAATCCCACTGTCTTGGATAGCTGGACTTGCCATCTCTACACTTTTTCCTCTTCTCAAGCAGAAATTGAGAATCCTGTAGTAGTTTTGGTTAATAATTATTGCTGTAAGTCCATACTGAAGTCTTGGAAAAGCTTTTCTGAACCTTTGCCATCCTGAAGACAATATTCTTGCCCACATAACCCCCAGCCAGCCTGTTTCTCATTCTCAAAATTTTATATTCATCCCTTGTCTCTTGTCCCTGCACAAAGCAGATGTGTTCTTTTCATATCCTCTAGAAACGACTTTATAGTGTCATAATGAGTCTTTTTCCCGAGGTTTCCCCCTCCAATCTTTATTTGTTAGGATTCATGAACATACAAACCCCTTTTGTAGAGTTTTAAATGCTGATGTTATATCTATGTAATTTAATCCATCTATAGGAAAAATCTTTTAGATTTTTCTTTTGTCCTTTTATTTTTTATACCTTAGAAAATATTCGATATGAAGGAGATATTAGAATCAGAAAAACAGCCTATTGGAAGAAAATAACCTTTAGGTTTCTTAGTGGAAATAGTACTTTTTATTTTTTAAATGGGAAGCCACTTCTGGGACTGATGTGTTATACCAGACTTAAGGTATTATAGTTCTGAGCCTTAGAGTAGACACTAATTTTCTGTGTGTTCTATCAGCTAAATATTGGAAGTTACAGCTCAATCCAGACTGACAGACAATTATGAAAATATCTCTTAATTTTACTTTTAAAAAGAAACCTGTTTGCTGTGGCTGCTTTTGGCATTATGTTTGTAAGACATTTTATTCCTGTTTGGTTTTCAATTCCTTATGCTTTAGCCAGTCTTTGGTTGGTTGAAAACTGACCAATATAATTTGAGTATTCTTTTCTTGGAATATCAGATTTTTTAAAAAGTGATTTATTTTTTTTTAAAAAAGATTTTATTTATTTTTTTAAGAGAAGGGAAGAGAGGGAAAAAGAGAGGGAGAGAAACTTCAGTATGTGGTTGCCTTTCATGTGCCCCCATCTGGGGACCTGGCCCACAGCCCAGGCATGTGCCCTAACTGGGAATCAAACCACCCACCTTTTGGTTCATAGGCTGGCACTCAATCCACTGAGCCACACCAACCAGGGAGGAAAACAAGATTTTTTAAAAACCCAAAACAAAGTGAAGCATTTTCTTTAAATGTTTGGTCTAAAAGGCTTGATATATATAAATATGGAAAGGTAAAACCTTTGGGTTAAAATGGACATCAATGATAGGTACTTTGCTCCTCATCATGGTGATATTAGAGGTAGCAGATATAGCCTGGAGTTGGGAGTCAGATATTTGGATTCTGTTGGCTCTGGTTTCCTGAGACAGACAAATTTATTTCTCAGTGACTTCTTAAGCAGAAAAAGGAATCAGGTTTAAATGAATTTATCAGTTTCACGGTCAGTGTTATATACAGGAGTGGGCAAAAATAGGTTTACAGTTGTAATACAAATAATACAATAATAAATAATAATACAAGAATAAACTCTTCATTTTGGGTACTCACAACCGTCAACCTACTTTGCCCACCCCGTATATGAGATTTATCATCTAATCTCAACTCTGGGATTAGACTTTTTTAGACTACAGTTGGTAATACGGGGTGGTGGAGAGTACCAACCTTAATTAGCGTTTGTTTTAACAGCTACTTAAAGCTCAGAAGAAGGCCCAGAGAAGGGAGCACATGCTGAAACTTGAGGCTGAGAAGAAAAAACTTTGCACCATACTTCAAGTTCAGTATGTATTACAGAACTTGATGCAGGAGCATGTACAGAAAGACTTGAAAGAAGGCTTGAATGGTGCAGTGTATTTGCCTTTAAAAGAACTTGACTACCTCATTAAATTTTCAAAACTGACCTGCCCTGAAAGAAATGAAAGTCTGAGGTAAGATAATGAAAATATTCCTCTGAAATAGAACACATAACACTTCAGCTTATATAAATATAAATGTATATATTTAGTAATTAAGAAAACATTAATTTAATTCTGCATGGGAAATGTGAACCTTCCCAGACTCTGACAGGGTTGATAGACTTATCTGGGAGGAAAGTGGATTTGAATGACTGCATTAACATACCTTTTTATTATAAACTGTTTAAAAAAATAATGTCTGATCATCAAGTTTTAGCCTTATGCAAGTATTAGCCATAACACAAATTATGTGTATTCTTAAAATTTATTTTTGTAATTATCTTAAACTGTTGTATTAACCTAAGAGTCTTTGCCTTTTTATTGCTGTACTTAAGTGGAGGTAAATAAAATTTAGCTTGGCCAATATCATTAAGTATTAAAGTGAGAATTATTTGGTGTTCTTGTGCTGTGAATAAATATGGAGAAACCTAATGCTTTAAAATATAAAACCAGCAAATTGAGGTTACTCATCTTTTCCCCCTTCCAGTTATCTATTTTTTAAAAAGATTTTTATTTATTTATTTTTTTTAAGAGAGAAGGGAAGAGAAGGACAAAAATATCAAATGTGTGGTTGCCTCTCATGTGCCCCAAACTGGGGACCTGGCCTACAACCCAGGCATGTGCCCTGACTGGGAATTGAACTGGTGACCCTTTGGTTCACAGTCCGTGCTCAATCCACTGAGCTACACCAGTCAGGGCCAGTTATCCATTTTCTGTTCTTGCTTTGATGGAATAATTGAGCTGATGAACAGATGTCTGTGCTCTTCCTTTGTTAGATATATATTATTTCAATGTTGTGTCTGTTGAGCCATGCTAAAGCAGAGAGTCCAACTGTTATTAGAAATCAGCCTTGTATCAGGAAGACACCTCATAAAACTTTTACCTATACATTGCTATTTATTTATTTATTTATGGGTTATTTGTATAAAAAGTACTGCCCCCACAGATGTATGTACCTCTAAAGCCACTTAGTTCTGTTTCTGCTTTTCCCTATCAGTGTTGAAGACCAGATGGAGCAGTCATCCTTATACTTTTGGGACCTCTTGGAAGGAAGTGAGAAAGCGGTGGCAGGAACAACATGTGAGTTTTCTCCACTTTGGACTTATGAAGTGAAGCCTAACCTTTATGTCTATAAGTTTAGAATGATACTGAAGGTTGAAACTGTGTCAGTCCATCAGAACTACATGTCTGCTGTATCCATTGGAGGAATGATCTCTTTATTTAGTTCTGTTAAAAGCAGCTGTTGTATAATTGCACTGATTAAAATGGAAACTAGGGAGAGTTTTGAAGTGGAAAGTCACTGTGATTTGGAAAAAAGAGCTAAGGTCTAGTGCTAGCTTTCACATTAGTTTGACCATTTTGGAGTTTAGTTCTTTATTCTGCATAGTTGTACCTGTTCTATTTAAGAATCTTAAATTCACACATTGTCAATGTCAAGACTTATCTACCAGATCTGCCTAAGAAAATAAGAATGGTTTGGTTTCATAGTCTATTGAAGCATTGTTGTCTGTTGATCTGGAAATAAACTGGAGAGAAAGAGTTCTTTTGTCTTCCTAAATAGATTTTTGCCCAATGACCAAGTTCAAATGGCTAGACATTAAGTACAGAGTTTTATGTGCCAGCTTCCCATAATGAAAACTCATTTGAAGATAGTGAACAGTTTTGTTAATAGCGATCGCTTCTTTTTTAAAAATACTTGAAGTATGTGTAACTAACAAAATTTCTAAGTTCTTTCAAATTACAATCACAGAAATTCATTTCTTGGTTAGAGTGCAAAATGATGCAAATATTTTGGAAAATAGGTTGGCAGTTTTTATAAAATTAAGGGTACACTTACCAAGCAATTCTAGTACCCAAGAGAACTGAAAACATATGTTCATATAAGTATTTGTACATGAATGTTTATACCAACTTTATTCATAAAAGTCCCAAACAGAACACAGCCCAGATGTACATCAGCTGATACTTGGTAAACAAAATGTGGTATATCCGTGTAGTGGAATCTACTCAGCAATAAAAAAGGAATGAAGTGTTCATGTATGTAACAACACGAATGAATTTCAGAATAATTAGGCTGAGTGAAAGATGCCAGAGAAAAAATGAGTGCATATGGTATGGTTCCAGTTATGTGAAATTTTAGAACAGACGTAACTAGAGTGACAGCAGGTCAGGGGTTGCTAGGGAGTGAAGGGAGGGGATTGATTACAAAAGGGACATGAAGGAACTTTTTGAGTTGATGAAAATGTTCTGTATCTCCAAGTTGATTAAAAAAAAAAAAAAAAGACAAAAATTTATGTCATAGTGCTCCTATGAAAGGAAAAATAGACCCAAATCAAGTATGGGAACTCTGCTTAACTTGGGAATTACATTTTTAGTGAATATTAAAAATAAACTTTGGGCCTATTTATGGTTACAATGACTTTAACATCATTTTAAGATTTCTCTTGAGCACCAAAGGGTGATGTGCTAGGAGTGACATAAAGCATAATTCAAGAGTCAAGTCTTAATCATGGAATTTTTAAAAATCCTTCAGAGATTGCCCACGATAGGGTTTTCTGATGCTTATGTTTGAGGAGCTTGTACCTCTCCAAAGTGTTACTTCCTTGGGGAGATAGAATAATTGTTAGTCGTGATGTCATGGGAGCAGATGGGAGAAGTGACTTTTTCTTAAGCTCTTGGAGTAATGTGTACTTTTGTGACATTTTTGAGTCTTCAATAAGGATCTCTGATTTTTAGTCATTTTTCAAATAGTGGAAATGGAGGTCCAGAGAAACTTAATTGACTTGCTAAACTTTGGGATTCTGATCTTTAAAATTTATACTGATTCAGCCTGACATGAAGATGGACTGTGTGCATTTGCTCTTCATGGGATTGACCAGTTCTTTGAGTCCCCTCTAATCTAGAATGTTACAATGGCACTGTAGTTAGGATGGCATTGTATTAGGATTTCTATTGCAAGTAATTTCCCTGACCTTTCAGGTTATATGATAACTAAGTCTTAGTCACTCTTCCTTAGACAAACATATGAAAGATCTGCTGTCTGAGTTGCTGAACTCAGGCTATTTTGAAAGTATCCCAGTTCCAAAACATGATAAGGAAGAAGTGTTGTTGGAGGAGGAAATGCTAATAAAGTCGGAGAAGAGAAAACAGTTGTTGAAGACTGAATCTGTCAAAGAGTCAGGTTTGTTACGATCTCTGAAATTCTGTCTAGTGGTTGCATTTTTAACACCCAGACTGAGTCAGATCATTGGGAAAGGACTCCCCCACTTTAATTTGTCCGTGTCTGCCTGCATGGACATCTTTACTTGCTGTGGGATGAACCTGCGTTTGGAAAACATCTGTAGACTTTATTACCATGATTTACCTTCTATTAAGAGTGGACCTTAATAGACACATTAGGTTACAGTTTGTTATGAGAGTACTGTACACTGTTAAAATGAGACATTTATTGAGTTTGAATCTCTTTGTTAAACTATTAGTAGGATAATTCCATTTGAAGTTGTTAAAAATTTAAGTTATAGTGGAATCAAGTACTATAGTAGAAGAGTCTAAATAACCTAATGCTAACATTGATTTGTGAAAAAACTGCCAAAATAAATATAATATTTCCAGTAAAGGAAATGGATTCCACTTTTCTTGGCGGAAAATACTTTGAATAAATGGCATGTTTGCTTTTGTTTGTTGAAGCTGGATTTATTTAAGAAATATCACTTCTAAGGAGGTAACCCGGGAATGCTTCACGAAACCAGTAGCAAGATTCAAGTCATTTCTCAAGTTCACTTTGTCTTAGTTCTTAATACTAAATCCAGTGCGTCAGTATCTGCACTCCCTTACTCTCCTCCCAACCTTCGCCTGGCTTGTGGGAGGCCTTTAAGGGCTATTTTTCAAGCTGAGATAACTAATTTTTACCCCATGGAACTGGAGCTGTAATTCCATCTTGAAAGAAGCTGTGTTTGTGGGTAAGAGGAGACAGTCTTATTTTCAATCAGGATTGAGTTTTTAACTATAACTTTAGAGAGTATCTTGTATGAGGAGAGCTGTTAGCTTCAACTAGCCTTTGGACCATGAGCTTTTGACCAACAAACAGTAGTGAGAATCATTCTTTCTATGAATATATTCAATTTTACTTTCCTTTTTCTATAACTCTTCTGAAATATGTTGCTAGAATGAATTAGTTGTAATCAGTTTGAGAACTTAGGGTTTACCTAATATTTATTCAGTATTTCTTTTATCTTCCCAGAGTCTCTTGTGGAACTTACACATCCATCGATACAACCACAAGAGGTAAGGTACAGAGAGGTAATTTGCTGGTTTTTGAGCATTTGTGTCATGTTGTGGTTGGGAGTTAAGGCCGTGGAGCTAGGCTGCTTAAGCTTGAATCCTGGCTCTGCAGTTTACTAGCTCCGTGACTTTGGGCAAGGTGTCTGTGTCTGTTGTCCTCATGTGTAAGGTGGGGGTAATAGTAATGCCTGCCTCGTATGGTTACTGAGAAGATGAAAGGAGTCAGTTTGACTTCTAAATCACACTTAGAAACTGTTATTGTTGTTTTGGGCCCTTATGTTAGCACTAAAAAATGGGTAGACTTGCTCTCTCTAAAATTTACTCAGATTAGTAATAGAAGAGGGTATTTGTTTGTTCCCAAATGACATTGAAATTCACAGAAGCTGAAAGGAATGAAAGAGGCAAAATCATAGTATTGATTGATATATAATGGAAATAAAGAAAATCTGGCAATTCAGGAAACATAAGGCTTAAGGTTAAACAGTGTAACTTTGTACAGTTGGACTGCCCTCTGCCTAATGTTTAAGGGTGTCAGGTGGGCAGTTGCAGACACAAACTTTGCTACTGTGAGAGCAGCGATCTGCACTTGGCTCACGGCTGCTGAGAACTGCACATCGTGGTGCCTCATTTACTTGATTCAGGCTCTTTTACCAAGTTGTTCCAATGTTGCCAGTCAGATACAGATTGCTGTTTTTCAAATATCAAAGTTCATATTTCTGTTAATTGAGGGAAAAGGAATGGACAAAAAAGTAGGATAGTCTTTTCAAGTAGAATAAGGACAGACATTTCCTGTTAGCACAGTGGTACAGACCCAAGGATACAGGAATACTGAGAGGGAGTTCACTGTTCCCCTCAAAGGGCTGCTATAAATTCTGTGATTCAGCACATTTTTCCCTCTGGCCTAGTTTCTTAACAGACGCTACATAACAGAAGCAGATTATTCAAGCAAGCAGGATGAAGAGCAGTCTTGGGAAGCAGGTTATGCTAGAAAACCAAATCTTCCCAAATGTTGGGATGTGCTTACTGAACCAGATGGTGAGGAGAAGAAACAGGAACCCTTTAAATCCTGGGAGTCTTCTGTTAAGCACCAGGAGCTAGCAAAGCCTGCAGTTTCCTTAGAACAGAGGAAACAAGAGTTTGCAAATCTCAGGTCCACTTTGCAGGAAGAACAGAAGAAGCAGGATGTCTCTAAACCCAAGCTAACTCCTAGCCAGTGGAAGCAGGAAATTCCTAAATCCAAAGCAGGACATGCTCAGGAGGGACAGAAGAAGCAGGAGACACCAAAGCCTTGGCCAGTTCAGCTGCAGAAAGAACAGGATCCAAAGAAGCAAGCTGCAAAGTCTTGGACACCTTCTGTGCAGAGTGAACAGGACATCAGCGAGTCATGGACCACTCCCATGCGTGCAGGACAGGATTCAAGGCAGCCAGGGACTCCTAAACCCTGGGAAAATGATGCTGAGAATAAAAAACACGCTTTAACACCACCACCACCACCACCACCACCACCACCACCACAGATTTCCCCACAGTCCTGGGGGGTAGCTTCGGGAAGCCTCATACCAAGTGACCAGCTCCTGCCTGGGAAGTTTAATGCAGAACCCAAAGATGTGAGTTGATCTGTATCAGTTTGCGTCTGGCAGTGTAGACATAAATGAGCTGTGGTAATGATAATATTTTAGTTTTCTTGAAAAAAATCAACAAAACCCATGTTAAATTAATGTACACAGTACTTCACGTAATTCTTTACTGTGTAAATTATTTTTCCCTTGAAAACTGGAAGTAGACCTAGTCCATCTGTAGAACCTGGCCTGAGATGAAATTTCCACAATGAGAAGATGCTGTTTTAATGCCAAAAATTCAATGATGTGACACAGCATCGGAACAGTGAGTAGTTGAGACAAGCCCATAATGTGAACAAGTGAGAAATGTAAATGCGTGTCACAGGGTGGGAGACTTGTTATACTCTATTCCACTTGTTATTTTCCACCTGGCACATGGTGGCTTTTTCTGACAGAAGTTACGCTTTTTTGTATTCTCTTCTTTCTCACTCATTTGTAGTCACTCCGATTAGCCTGTACTCTTTGAAGAAGGTACATGATGGTTGCAGATATTCCAGTAGTTGGGGAACAATCTGAATTAGTTTTCCATTTCTGTTTCAAAATAAGAATTTGCAGGAATTGGAAACTATATGCATTAAATATTCTGGAATCAGCCCTGGCTGGTGTGGCTCAGTGGACTGAGTGCTGTCCTGCAAATCAAAGGGTTTATGGTTCGATTCTCCATCAGGGGACAAGCCTGGGGTGCAGGCCAGGTCCCCAGTTGGGGGTGTGTGAGAGGTAACTGATGGTAATTGTATCTTATCACATTGATGTTTCTCTCCCTCTCTCCCTTCCTTCCCCTCTTTCTAAAAATAAGTAAAAATCTTAAAAAAAACTTAAATATAAATAAATATTCTGGAATTAGGTTTTAAGATTTCAAATATAAGGCCTCATTCTGTAAATGATAATCTATTTCAGGAAGGTAAACTGGCTCGTAATGAATAATCCTTGGATACAATGCTAGTTAGTGTTACCTTTTTATTATAATTTATATACCGCTATGTAAATGCAAACTCGGTACCACCTTGTTTGCTGAGAAGTGTGACATTTTTACACTCCCAGTGTTCTTCATCTCTAGTAGTGTCCTTGCACGTCTGTGCCCTTCAGCAAACGTTTTCTGGTAAACCTTTGGTACTGTACTGGTGTGAAGAACATTTTGCTGGGGGAAATTGAAGCATCAAATTTTATAAATAAATTACCCCTACCCCCACTCTGCCTGGGAAGAGAATTTTAGAGTTCCTTGTCTCCTTTTGCCCTCCTTTCTTCCTTTTTTCTTCAAATGCTAATATTAATTTTAGCTTCTTCCTGACCCTGCAGGAGATTGATAGCTTTATTTCATTAACCACATATCACATATAGTAATTGTAGTATGTCAACCATTTTGAGAACTTGTATTTAAAAACCTTAGTTTTATACCTCGATAAAGCTGTTTAAAAAACCAACATAAAATTCTACTGAGCACAGCAATGCTGAGCCTTTACCATATCAGAATATCGGTACCATGCTGTTTGCTGAATGAAATCAGGGGTGTTCAGTCAGAAAGGTCAGAACTCACTTAATATGCTTTTGTGGAACATACAGCATTGTACTGAAGTTGCAAGGTCTTTCAGCGACTGAGAGGACACTTCTGTGTATGATACAGTATTTATCTCTGGATCTGTCTGGCAATCTCAGCTGTCTAGAACATGAGTAAGGACAGTCAAGGGCAAAATGGAGTTCAAAGACAAAAGACTAGATAACATGAAGTTAAACATTAACACTCATACTTTTCTCCTAAAAGAGCCTTTTATTTGTACACTTACGGTCTATTAACTCTTATTTTATATGATACTTTGACAAGTTAACTGCATGACTTCTGAATCAATTAGAGGTTGGAGAAGAGGGCTGACAGGGAGAAGCATGCTGACAGCCGTAAGAAGTGAACATTAGGTCTGATTCAGGGTGTGCAGCAATCTGAAGCAGTTTAGCATGAGGGCTAACCACCTGATAAATACCAATAGCCCCTCGAAGTGTACTTACTTTATAACAAAATATAGCAATGTATTCCCTCAATTCTAGGATGTATATGTATACATTTTTACGTCTTTTTTTTTTTTTAAGGCATGTGTCCTAGACTGCAAATTGAAGTGGTGACCCTTTGGTTCACAGGCCTGCACTCAATCTGCTGAGCCACACCAGCCAGGGCTACATTTTTACATCTTAATGTTTCTGCAATCAGATACATCTTAGAAATAGAATGTATATTTAATGCAGTAGTAATTATTTCCTTAGGAAAAATAAATCATTAGTGTGTTTTATAGTTAGTTTCATCTTATCCTAGAAGGCATAAGGTAACCGATGTTCATGGTGAAAGAACTTCCTATCAGGGAAGGCCTGTTATTTTAGGTTTTAAAAAAGAGTGTTGTAGAAAGATTTTCATTAAAGTTTGTTCTGCAGGGGGAACAATGTTTAAGGTTTGATTAGATTATTTAGAAAATGCATTTATGTGGAAATATTTTACCTGAGATAAATCTAATAAATGAGCATTGCTATGTGTTTTGATTTCATTTAGATGTAACAATAGATTTAGTTTCCTGAATTAGGTTATTGAATTTGAATTTTACTCTTAATATATTATTGGTTTGTCTTGTAGGTGCCTAAGCCTATGCATCCACCTGTAGGTTCTTCCTCTACCCTTCCAAAGGATCCAGTATTGAGGAAAGAAAAACTGCAGGATCTGATGACGCAGATTCAAGGAACCTGTAACTTTATGCAAGTATGAGTCATTATTAAACAAATCTTAAGTGCAATTCCTGGGGCTACTCACTCCTGATCTGAAGTATCATGAGGAAGTTGTTCAGAACATAGGTTCTGGTCCAGAATGAGTACGAATCCTGGCTCTGCCACTTCCGAACTCCAAGGGTGTCTGCAAGTTACTTAACTCTCTGCCTCAGTTTCTTTTCAACATGAGGATAATAGTTTCTATTCCTGTTTGTTGTAATAAAAATAATTAAACATGTAAAAAGCTTAAAGAGCTCAAATACTAGTACTGCTGTTGATCACCAGTAGCTTCCACTGAGATTGTGAGAACCTCCTCTGTGCTTGGTGTGTTGGTAGGTGCCATTGTGCTGATAAAATCATAACATGTTATCGCCTTTAAGGAGTTTATATTCCAGTTGTGTAAGACCGTGAACTTATGTGAAGTCAGCAGTTAAACGTTAGATTGTGCCATACAGACTCGCACAGAATCCGAGTACTGTGGTATTGCTGAGGGGTGAAGTAGACAAATGAGATTTTCTTGTGTAGTAAAAAGGTCTTGAGCTTTGGAGTTAGACCCGCGGTTAAATCTCACTTCTACCAATTTACCAGCTGTAGAATCTGTGGCAAGCATTTAGCTTCTAACCCTCTACTTATTTGTAAAATGAGGGAATTGCTTATCCCTTCAGATTATCTGAAGATAAATAAAAGAACTAAAATGGTTACTTCAAGTGTGTAATTTAAGGACTCAAAATGTTGGAAACATTTCTGGGAGAACCAAGATAGGCAGGTGACAGAAGAGAATAGCTTCTCATCGTGAAAGTATTTAATAGCATGAGCTAGTTTGTGGTTGAGACAAAATAATTAGACCCTCATTGGTTGGGGTATAATAAAAATAGGGCTTGGTTTATAGTAGGATTAATCCCTTCATTTAAGACCTTAAGTCAGGAAAAAAGTTTTCTTTTCCAAGGTAGGCCTTAGAATTACTATTATGGTTTTAAAACTTGACATAATCTTAAACTTTGACAGTTACATCTCTTAATTTCTGCTTTTGTAAAGACTCAAGTTATTAACCTTTTGAGATAGTAATTAGCTAGATTTCTATAGCTAATAAGGTATGGACAACATCATGAGTAACTTAATGGTAATAGTTTTAAAATTAATAAACTGCTTCTATTCATTATTAAAAATTTGCCTTTAGGAATCTATTCTGGATTTTGACAAACCTTCAAGTGCAATTCCATCGTCACAGCCGCCTTCAGCTACTCCAGGTAGCCCAGTAGGTATGTAATCATCCTTACGACTTGGAACAAACAGCTACAGGTGTAACTATCATTTCTTTTTTTTTTTTTAAAGATTTTATTTGTTTATTTTTAGAAAGGGAAGGGAGGGAGAAAGAGAGAGAGAGAGAAACATCAATGTGTGGTTGCTGGGGGACATGGCCTACAACCTAGGCATGTGCCCTGACTGGGAATTGAACCTGCGATGTCTGGTTTGCAGCCCGCGCTCAATCCACTGAGCTACACCAGCCAGGGCACTATCATTTCTTTTACAAATAATTTTACTCTAGACATTATAAGGGTTAAACTGTGTCTGTATGTTCATTTATTCTAAGTGCACCCGTATGTCATCAGTTATAATGGGTGAATTCCCATTAGGATATTACTGTACTTAACTGACTTGTTTGCATTTTAGAGAAAGTCTTTAGATAGCTGAACGGAAATGCAGAATAGCTGTTTTGGCAGTTTTTTTATGTTCTTGTAGTGAATTCTGCCTGGAACTTGCTTGACTCCATATGACTTTATAAATCTAGCATTGAGGCTTGCAGATTCTGGTTATAAGTGAAACTACCTCAGTGATATTTAGTGTACTGAGTACCATACTAATTAATGATGGAGCCTAGACTTGAATCTGGTCTGATGCTTCACACTTAAGATCTTTTGCTCTACACTAGTGTACCTCAGGGGAAGGTGATGTAATCAAAGACATGGTCCAGCTGTACTAAGAAGTATACACTAACTAGGTTATACAGTAATTCCTGGGTGAAGTAAGGAAGAGAGTAATTAACAAAAGTGATAGGGATTAATAAGAGGAAGCCAAACTGAAACTATGTAACTGAAAAGTAGATTAATATACATAATCAAAGAGGAAAAAAACCCCACAAGAGACAGATGACCCAGCTAAGATTTACTTTGAAACTTGAAACTTACATGTATCAATTAATAAGATCATGAAAGCTCAAATTTTATTTTCAGATTACTATTACCTGTTATGTTTAAAGTCATATTTCTGTTCTTTTGGAAGGCTTGAAATGCTGCTTTTGCCCATTTAACCTTAAAATGTCATGTGTTACGGATGTAATTAGTATCCTATTCTACAATCCTCTCAGACTCTTTGTAGGGTTCTAATAGAAAATTCATGATGGACTTGAGACCTAGTTTTTTTCAGCTATTGCTTTGTTTTCCGCTGTAATGTATAAACTTTAGTTTCCGCCCAGTTGATAAGCATAAACCTTTCTCCTCTCTCAGTAGTTCACTATTGATTTCATTCTCTGCAGCATCTACAGAACAAAATCTATCCAGTCAAAGTGATTTTCTTCAAGAGCCTTTACAGGTAACTTCTTCAAATTAATCTTTTACTTACTCTTCTTAACTATTCAGGGAGGAAACTCTTGCTTTGGCAAGAATGATCAGACTTAGTGATTCTAATATACATGTCTCATTTTTTAGTTTAAGTACAGTCAGTCCTCAGAAGACTCCCTAATGACCATGACGATCATAATAAAGTCAGTTGATTTAGTAAGGAAAGAGCAAACCTGAAGAATTCAGAGGAACCTTGTCTGGGAATCTTACTTTGCTACTGAGCTACCTACCTGACCTAATACTAAAGGGTCTAAGGAAAGAAACTTTTTTTTAAGTTAATGGTTAACCAGTTGTTCCCCTGCTCACCCACCATACACACACAGTGGTTAACATTCTGAGGAACTAATTGGTCATAGGACACACTTAGAGATATTAAAGGACCAGATCATTGGGATCTGTATGTGCCACATTGCATTTAAGTCAGTAGTAAGTTCAAGGTTCATTAGTTTTCTGGTCATTATCTTTTTTAAGAATTTCTCTAGATTCCTCTGAAAGCATTATTGGCAATTTTCTTGATAGTAGCTGCTTTGACAGTAGGTTAAATATTTTGACCAGATGGGTCAATAGTTGTCTTCCATTCCAAAAACTTCTGAGTAAATACCATTTGTTTTCAGTGGTTTATATTTAGGTTGATAAGGTGGGGCTCAATTTTCAAAAATGTATTTGTTGAACACGTTCTCTCAGCCTGGGCATTGCTGAATCTAAAGAGCTCCATTTTATCTGTTCTAGCTATTAGGGTTCCACACAAAGCCTTTAATTGAAAAATTAATTTTTTTTGAAAAGCCACTGGTCTAGTTTAGTAGTTCTGGTCTGTAACATTATGTTTATTCATCAATACTTAAAATGACCTTCAGCTGGTGCAAAGAGCAATAATTTGGAGTCAGGAACTGCCATGATTTCTAAATATTTAATAAATACTAATGTAAAGTATATATTTTTATCTTTTTTGTTAAGTGAAACTTTTAACTAAAATTCAAGTCTTCAATTTTTTAAATTTATTTTATTATTTTCATTTATTTATTTTTTCCCAGGGTTTAGTAGTGGGGAATAAGAGGGAAAGTGGAGCCAGTGAAGGGAGGTTAAGAGGAAAGCAGGCCAACCAAGGGGGGTGGGGACTCTAAAATTCAGGTTTTTTAAAGTTTGACTATCAAGTGGCCTAAATTGCCTTAACTTAGCATCTGTGAATCTTGCAGTGGCTAGGGGTTTGTTATGTCCTCACAACAGCCAGTCTCACTTCTTTAGGGTGGTTGTCTGTGGGAGGGATAGGAGAAAGGCCACATCTTAGAAACACCCAGTCTCATAATAGTTCTGATGTTTTGGTTAGATCTGCAGTAAATTGTACTTATTTATTTAGTTATATAAAATGTTCTGAAGGATATCAAGATTTTTTCCCTGTAAGGCTTTTTTAAAACTTGGCCCCCATCTCCTTCCCAAGAAGTTTTCTATCCTGATTACCTTTCTGGAAGGATGACCCTTCACTGAAACATGACTGGTTTGATTTTGGTTACTATTAATTAGTTTCCAGTTCACTCATTTTAATTACTTGGGCTTCTGAAAACACATCAAAGTACTTATTTATTTATTTATTTTCATATCTACATATTTATATCAAAGTATTTCGATAAAAGGAGTGGATTCACTGATACTTCAGACTTTGTGATTGCTAGATTTTTATGGGTCGTTCTTTTATATCTAATATGGGTTGTACCATAGAATTCCTAGTCTCTCACTTAGGTTCCCGTCCCCCCGCCTCCCACTCTCTTAAATTTGTATTGGTCACAGTTGTCACAGTCCTAGTTCCTACTCTTTTTCCCAATTCTTATTTTATAAATATTATTAGCGTAAGCTTTAACTTTTTTCTGCCTACCTCTTTAAGATACTGAGACTGCCCAGAGTGAAAGCACAGTTACTATGATCCCTGGCAGAGCTGTGCCTGGAGTGTTCAGTGTGCCTTGAGCTCATCTTCCGGTGAACTGCCGTTGAGTGCCAGATTGAAAATCTAGCCCCGGGTTTCCAGGGCCAAGAATCTTGATAAGTGAAGATGGGATTAGATGTGTAGTTTTGTTGCCCAGGCCTGGAAAGGCAGTGTAGCTGACTGCTTAGGTTTGAATCTCAGCTCTGCCACTTAATTTAGTGTGATTAATTACTTAATCTTTCACTTTGCCACTGCCTGATTGTCAATAAAATGGGGATAGTAGTACCTGTACCTACCTCACAGGCTTATTGTTGGATTAAATGTGTTAATATGTGCGAAGTATTTAGCATAGTGTTTGCTTTAGTGCAAGGGTGTCAAACTCATTTTCACCGAGGGCCACATCAGCCTCGTGGTTACTTTCAAAGGGCTGAATGTAATTTTAGGACTGTATAAATGTAACTATTCCTTAACAGTTAAGTGAGAGCTCAGTGCTGCTGCTGGGTAGAAACAAGGTGCTGGGCTGGATAAAACAAGGTGGAGGGCCGGGTTCGGCCTGTGGGCCTTGTGTTTGCCACCTGTGCTCTAGTGAATGCTCAATAAGAGTAAGATTAGGAAGCTCAAGGCCCAAGAAATACAGAGTGAACAAAATGTGCTTTTTTTTTTTTTAAAGATTTTATTTATTTTTAGAGAGGGGAAAGGAGGGAGTAAGATAGGGAGAGAAACACCAATGTGGGAGAGATACATTGATCATAAGTTGCCTCTTGTGTGCCCCCAACCCGGGATCTGGCCCGCAACTCAGGCATGTGCCCTGACCTTTCAGTTCACAGGGTGACACTCAATCCACTGAGCCACACCAGCCAGGGCAGAGTCTGCTTTTTACAACGTTTTATATCTCCCTGTGCCCAGGCTGCTGCTTCTCCAGTTACTTGTAGCTCGAATGCTTGCTTGGCTACCGATCAGCCTTCTTTGGGACCTGAAGCAGAGTTTTTGACCTCAGAGACTCCTGAGGTAATGAGGCCAATTGTCTGAATTTCTTTTCTGTCTTAAAGAATAGCAGAACCAGCTTATTTTATGATTTACAGGCATGATCAGCTGAACGATTTAACATTTATACTGTACTAATGTATTGCTTTCTGTAGTTGTTGTGGTCCTAGAACTTATATAGGTAACTTTATTGTGACTTTACTATGTAAGTAGATTTGTCAGAGTATTGTTTTATTGGATACAATAAATATGTCCAAATTGCTAATGTCAAAAAAGATGACAAGTTCTAGGTAGGATTAGGTATAAATTTTTCACTATATTTATGTTGAAGGAATCCTTAGAAGAAAAACCTTATTCATACAACTGTGAAGAGTCAATAACTTTATAGTGTTACTGTTCGCACTTACTCAATTGGAATGATTCAAAGCATGTTACAGTATTTGTGCTTTCAAGTCTAAAGTGATAGTTTTTGCTAATAAGTTTGAGCAAATCCTTGAGATAGAGATAGGAAGATAGGATCATTTTTTTGGGGGGGTGATTAATAAAGCGACTCCTAGGTTTTACTGTTTTTTTTTGTTAATTGTTATATAAGAATATGTATTACAGAATATAAAAAAATACAGATGGACATTAGTTTTAATGGTACTGAGCTGGTGTAAATTGAAATTACTTGGTTCCTCATTTTAAGAAGGGGAAGTATTTTTTATCAAGTGAATCACAATTGTCTGCTTCATAATCTTATTTGGATTGAATTTCGGTATCTTTTTAAGCCTTTGGATTTATAGTCTGTTAAATCAAGGATGTTATTCTTTTAGATAAGGATTATTTAAATTAGATAAAGCTTGGTTCTCTTATGCAGCTGACATAAATCCACTAATAGGATTTTAAAATAGGGAAAAATTAACAGTGACTGAGGAACTAACTCAAGGTGTATCTAAAGCATAATTCTACTGTATAAATTTGGAGTCCTATTAGAATCTTAACTTAGTAGAAAATACCATTTCAGGGTTTGAAAAAGGACTGGATACACCAAAACTCAGTGCCTCGTCTGTTAGACTGGTTGTTAGTGAGACTCTTCCACTCAGTCAGCAAGCCGTGTAAAGCAAATGCTTGTGTGCATCCTCAGCAGATGAGATTTGAAATTGTAAGCAAAAACTGTTCTTTTGCATTCCTGTGCCCAATTGTCATCCTATAGGACTTGCTGACTGATGCTAGTCTGGGGATTAGTGTATGTTAACTGCTTGCTGTATGGTAGGTGATTGGCTGATACTGCATTTTTCCTCCCCAGGCAGCAGTTCCTCCATGCAAGCAACCCTCTTCACTGGCTTCTCCAAATCCGTCCCTGTCAAAGGGCCCTGAACAGGGCTTCCATTCACCTCCAGCGAGTAGTAGTTCAGTATCTATTAGCACAGCACCCTTTCAAGCCATGCAGACGGTGAGTATGAGATGTGAACAATTGCAGTTCATTGTTAAAAAGCCACTGTTTCTCTCACATCTATTATTGGGTACTATGTGAGTAAATTTTCCATTTCATTACTCTCATTGGGACTGGTAGAACTTACATTTGTCCAATGGGAATGTTGTCCGTGGTATTAAAGCCAGTGTGTCAAGAATTTTGAATGGGTATTTTATCAGAGGGTTTTCCCCTTTGCAAAAATCAGTGGCAGGCAAAGCTGAGGACTCCTATTAAACAGATGAACTGTGTGGTGAGAAACATAATTTTGTGTGAACATATTAATAATACTGACCATCTCTAATGTCACACTAGTGATGTTCCACAGTGTCAATATCTGGACCTAGAGGACACGTACCCGGGTGTTCTAGCGTAGTTGAAATGTTCATTTGATTCCATCTTGACCTCATGCAGGTCTTAGAATTGTTCAGATTTGTGTGCTATTTTGGGTTACATAAATTACAAACTGCAGGTTAAAATTTTTATGGTAATATTATAACTAGGATTGTATGTTTATTCTTTAAACACAAAATAGTATAAAAAAGTTCTTTAGAAAAAGCCAGAAAGTCTTAGCCAATAAGTGCCTTTCCTGATGGTGCTTAAATGTGCCACTCCGGTACTTCCAAGTTACCGTGGAGTGGCACTGGGATGCAAGGGGACAGGCTTCGGTCTGAACTCGGATGTCTGCATTCACTAATCTTATTACTTCCAGCTTGCCCATGTAGAACAACTTAGTTCCTTTGCTGTCCCTCTTTCCCTGTCAGTCCATCCTGCACAGTATTGCCACATTGGTTTTACTAACTTTTTCCTATTCCCAATTAATGCAAATAGTGGTCCATTACAGAATGAAACTGAAAGTCCTTTGCCTGACACTCAACTTCCAAAGTCTAGTATAACCTGTCAGACTGAGTACCCTGTGCTTGCCTTGTACATTCTTGTCACATTACTTTTTTTGCTCTTGCCAATCTGCCCTCTTCACGTTTGAAGTCTATCCAGTATGAATTGATGTGTGTTTGTTCGTTCATTCATTCATTCATTCAAAAAAAACAAAAACAAAAACAGGTAGTTATGGAGCCAGGCACTGTTCTTAAGTTACTGGGGTTGTAACAGTGAAAAAGAAACAAGTCTTTGTGCTAAGAAATTTTACATTTTTTTAATGGAGGTGGGGGCTACAGAGAAAAGTACATTTATAGCACATTAGGTGCTGTGTGTTGTGAAAACTGGAGCAGGATAAGGAGGCTAGAGAGTGGTGGAAATGCCGTTTTATTGAAATAGCCAGAGTCTGGATAGGTCATTGCCTGCCACATGCAAGATGCTCTGTAAATTGCAGATTTTTTTCATTCATCTTCAGCTTTGAAAGAGTACACTTTTCTCCTTTACAGCTTTCATTCTCAGTGAACATTGTTATGATAGCATAGTAGTAGGAAGATTAACTTTTGTACTTGGATTTTATTATATTACAAATCAAATAGTTTTTTTACAATGGTAAAATATGCATAACATAAAATTTCCTGACTGTTATACCCATTTTTAAGTATATAATTCAGTGGCATTGAGTACGTCCACAGTGTTGTGCAGCCATCACCACTGTTGCCAGAGTATTTTCATCATCCAAGCAGAAACTCTGTACCCTTTAAACAATAACTGTTTTCCTCCCACCTCCAATCCCCTGGTAACCCTCTATTCTACTTTCTGTCTCTACGGATTTGCCTATTCTAGGCACCTCATATAAGAGGAATCACAATATTTGTCCTTTTGTATCTGGCTTATTTCACTTAATATAGTATTTTCAAGGTTCATCCATGGTGTAGCATGGATCAGAATTTTTTTTTTGTGGCTAACTAATATTCCATTGCATGCACATTTTGTTTATCCATTCAAATGCTGATGGACACTTGGGTTGTTCCCACCTTTTGGCTATTATGAATAGTGATGCTGTGAACATTGATGTCCAAAGATCTACTTGAGTCTCAGCTTTCCATTCTTTTGGGTCTATACTTAGAACTGAAATTTCTGGATAATATGATAGATTATTCTATGTTTAGGTTTTTGAGGAACCACCCTACTGTTTTCTGCAGTGGCTGCACCATTTTACATTTCTATCAGCAATGTAGGAGGGTTCCAGTTTGACCACAACCTTGCTAATGCTTGTTATTTTTTTACAACATCTCAATGGGTATGATGAAGTGGTATCTCAGTGTAGTTTTGATTTCTATTTCCCTAATAACTAACGATGTTGTAAACATAAAAAAAGTATCTTTTTATGTGCATATTGACCATCGATTTTCTTTGGAGAGACATTTATTCAAGTCCTTTGCCCATTAACTACAAGTTATTGAATGTTGCAGAGTTTTGCTGGATGTCACCTTTAATTATTTTCTATGAAACTTCACAAATGACTCAGCATACTCTTGTCTTTTAAGGTATTTAATGTTAATGCACCTCTGCCTCCAAGGAAAGAACAAGAAATAAAAGAACCCCCCTATTCACCTGGCTACAGTCAGAGTTTTACTTCAGCAAGCACACAAACACCACTGCAGTGCCGGCTGCCCACTATACACATAGAACAAGCTGTTCTTTCTCAAGAGACTGGTAAGATCTTTGCACATGGTATTTTGAAGACTTAGATGACAGCTAATTGAAAGGAAAGCAACTCTGTAGTGACACTTCAGGGGTTCTTTCCTGAGTAGTAAGCATTATCGCTTTACATATTCAAGTGTTGACAAATAATCCCTTTTCTCTCTTTTTTTTTTTAAACACAACTTTTTTTTTTTTTTTTTTTTTTTTTAAGAGAGGGAAGGGAAGGAGAGAGAGAGACAGAGAGAGAAACATCAATGTGCGGTTGCTGGGGGACATGGCCTGCAACCTAGGCATGTGCCCTGACTGGGAATCGAACCTGCGATGCCTGGTTCTCAGCCCGCGCTCAATCCACTGAGCCACACCAGCCAGGGCTCCTCTCTTTAATTAAGTTCACCATTTTAACTTTTGGAGAGGTGAAACCTTGATGGTTGACTCACGGGCTCATATTTTTAAACCTGAATGCTTTGATTGCCATAGGCAGTGATAAAGTTAGATAAAACATTGTCCAGCTGCTTTTATGAAGTTCGGAAACCATACTGTTAACTCTTATAGCATAGACAGATGGCTGTTTGGCCTTTTTTCCCCCTTATAATAAAAGCATTGATTAATGTGACAATATAAATTAGTATGCTTATTCCACTGTTTACTCAGAGATGAGAGATTACTTTTTTCTTTTATGTTATTCTAAATTATGAATAAGCCCTGGCTGGTGTGGCTTAGTGGACCAAGCACTACCCTGTGAACCAAAGGGCTGTCAGTTTGATTCCCAGCCAGGTCACATGCCTGCGTTGTGGGCTAGGTCCCCAGTTGGGGGTGTGCGAGAGGCAACCAATTGATGTTTCTCTCACTTATTTGTGTTTCTCTCCCTTTCTTTCTCCCTACTTTCCCTCGCAAAATAAATAAATAAAATGTTTAAAAAAAGAAATTCTAAAAAAAAGCAACTTTGTAGTTATTTCCTAATTTAAGCAGCACTTGTAGATTTTTAGTGCTGGTATTTTAGATTCCCACCGAGTCTTCTAAAACTTAAATTTGAGCAAATGAATTGTGCATTCTGGGTATTGATTAATCGTGAGAGGTAGTCCATGTTAAATCACTGGACTTAGCCACAGATGACCTCATTCTGTTCTCACCTGTATTGTGAAAACGTAGGGCAGGTAATGTACTTAAAGGATATTTTTGTCGTATGCCTTCTCATTTACAGTAGTAGTGAAAATTCATTTTCTTTTACTCTTTGATCTGGAATATTTAGCCTTTTTTTCTTTAATTGTGGGTGGATATATATAAAAAACCAAAATTTGTCATCGTAACCATTTTTTAAGTATCCAGTTCTGTGGCAGTAAGTACATCCAGGTTGTTGTGCAGCCATCACCATCACTCACCTCTGGGACTTCTTTTATCTCCTCCAACTGAAACCCTGTACCCGTTTACCAGTAACTCCCCACGCCCCTTTCCCTCCAAACCCTGTAACCATCATCCCACTCTGTCTCTGTGAACGTGACTACTCTGGGCGCTTACCTTATGCGGGTGCCAGCACAACATTCGTCCTTTTGTGACTGCCTCTTTCACTCAGCGTAATGTCTGCAAGGTTCCTCCATGTTGTAGCACGTGTAAGAATTTCATTTTTAAGGGGCCGAATAATGTTCTATTTAAATATACAGGGTGGGGCAAAAGTTTACAGTTGTGAGTATGTAAAGCAGTTTATTCTTGTGTTATTAGTTATTGATTATTGTCTTATTTTTCCATGTGAACATCTGTGAATGTACTTTTGCCCTACCCTGTATGTGTAGAGCGGCCTCTCTCTATTCGTACATATATAGCACCTGTTTATTTTTTTAAGGGAGAAAATTATATTAACGTTTTTGATATAAAGTGACTTTTAAGTATAAAGAATATTGAATCTTTATTGCAATTTAACCCTTGGACTTTAACACTGTTTCCTTAAGCAGCAAATTATCCTGATGGAACTATTCAAGTAAGCAATGGTAGCCTTGCCTTTTACCCAGCACAGACGAATTTATTTCCCAGACCCTCTCAACCATTTGGCAACACCCGGGGATCTGTTAGAGGATGCGCTCGTGGTGGGAGACTACTAACCAGTGCGTATCGGTCCCCTGGCGGTTACAAAGGTATGCTCTGACCAAAAGTTACCTATGCTGAATGATTTTGTGTATTTACTTGCTCAAACTGTTTTTACCTGTTTCTTTTTGTAGTTGTCATTTATAATGTAATAAAGGAGTCCCTGTTTCTGCAAAGTACAGTAGTATTTCTAATATACGTACTTTCTATAGCGGAGGAAGTCTTTATATGAAAAGCAGATTCATCCTGATACTAAAGTGAAAGGTTGAGTGTCTTTTTTGGGGGGGATGGGGGGAATGAATCTTGTTAACATATTTGAATAATTCTTTTTGTTAATTGACTTGATTGCTCAAAATGTGTCATAGACAATGCCTGTTTTCTAGTTATTTGTCTATCAGAGTATGCCACAGATAAAAACATAAACTTTGAGACTATAGTAGTGATATTCTTTTCAGTTTTAAGTATAGTTCCAAGCATTCTAGTCATTGCTTGGTGTTAGCAAAGTACTCTACACACAAGCCTTATCCCAACCCCACTTACCCTACAGCATTTCCCCGCTACCTGTAATCCAGCAATAGTAAATTGCTACAGTTGGCTTATTTGAACTCAGCAATATTTTATAAACAGGTATTTTATTGTGGAAGCAATGTTAATAGACTTTGCTTAAAAAAGGCACAAATTTAATGTTGGTATACAGGATCAATGTAACTTTTAAAATGGTATGCAATTAGACTATTTAAAAGTTTAGGGTAATTTTGTTCATAATTTTATGTAAGTTGTTTATTTATTAGGTTTTGATGCTTATAGAGGACCTCCTTCAGTTTCCAATGGAAATTATAGCCAGCTACAATTCCAAACGAGAGAATATCCTGGAACACCTTATTCCCAAAGGGTAAGAATAGTTGCTGTAGTTGAATAGTAGTGCAGTTATTGATGTTAAGCTGGTATTTTGTATAAGACACTCTTAGTTTTACTTGTAAAAACTGAAGAGTTGAGCTGGAAGCATTTCTGGGAACCCATGGAGGATAAACGACAATTTAGAAGGTCTTAAGGACTTTATTAATCATGTTGTTTTTATTAACTTATTTACTCCTCCACCCTGTAAGAGAAAATGGGATTCAGAAACAAGTTAAATAACTTGTCTGAGGTCACTCAGCCAAGTAAACAGTCAAACTGAGATTAGAATGCAAGTCTCTTAAATCTGTTACCCATGATGTTAACTTTACTGTATTGCCTTAAAATAATCTTTTCTAGATATCAAGTATAGCAAAATCCTTTTTGTATAAATTTATTTTTTTATTCTGAGTTGAATAGCACAGCAGATTTTCTTTACTATAAATGATAAAACTTTGATAGGAGGATGTTAGATATTCCACTTTAGTAAACCTTGGGACTCCCAAGGTTTGGTCATATTTGAAAATATAGACTACATCAACATTTTCAGTTTCATAAACCTTGAAGTGTGGTGTCATACTGAGTTCTGTTGAAAATGCATGAGGTACCCATACTGGAAGAGCTTACAGTTATGTGAGGGAAATAGGTGTCGGTGCAAAGGCAGGATTGAAAGGAGGTGGAGAACATACCACGTGACCTAATGTCTTGAGTTTGACCCGATTTCACCACTTCCCCTGTTATGTGACCACAGGCTTGTTACTCAAACTTTCTGAGCTCTAGTTCATCTAGTTCGTCTGTTTCAATTACGTGCTCATCCCACTCCGTTGTGAGAATTGCTCTAGGAGATACTCTGAAGGTTAAATGAGCTAATACATACCACAGTGCTGGGTGTATATTGAACATGCACACATGAGCTGTTACTACATGATTCTGAGGTACTGTGTGTGAAGGGAGTGCACTGATTAACGTACACTTCAGTAATGAACCTATCTATTCTTAACACCAATATCCTAATATTTTTGCCCACTGCTTTAAATATCTGCCCAAGGAAACACGATATTAGTAACAGTGATTGCTACTGGAAAAAGGACGAGGAGTCTGGGTGGGGGACTTAATTATTATATTGATTGTATGCCTTCTTGTATTGTTTCAGTTTTTTGTTACATGTATTAATCAACACTACTAAGTATTCTTTTCATGGTTTGTATGGAGGCAGATTTTTAACAAACTTGGAAGGCAGTTTGAAATGTTGCATCTTCAACACATTTTCGTGAAGCTAATAGATTACATTTCCAGGGACTAATACAGTTATGCAATGTAATTCTTAGCAAGTCTCCTGCCAGTACAAAACAAAGCTCTAACATATTTTGTAACTGTCTCTATAGTTTGGTTTATAATAGAGCAAGATTGAAGTAGTCTGTGTTCTTGCTTTACTATCTCCTGTTATACTGAGATGAGGAACAGAGGACCATGCCACATTTTTTCATTTCTCCCATTACCTAGCATTGTACCTTTTAAATAGTGTTCTCTAGATGCTTTATAGTTTTGGCAAGTGTTAATCTGGTGAATTGGTCAGGTTGCTGCTACTGTTTTTAAGCAAGTATTGCTACTGTTGCCTTATTTGTTTTTTCTTGGTGTTTGGCAACATCTGAGCCTTTCTGGTTGTTGGAGAAAGGGCTAGGAGGATTTATAATCTTACAGAATTACCAGCCAATAATCTTGGGTGGTAACCAAGTACTGTCTTGCATTTTTGGTGCCAAGGTAAATGTTATATGTTTATTTTAGGATAATTTCCAGCAGTGTTACAAGAGAGGAGGGACATCTGGTGGTCCTCGGGCAAGTTCAAGAGGTAAGGATAATTAACTGAGTAGTTTATTTACCCCAAACTACCATTTTCTGTCAAGTTCTCCCTAAATACATTGTTTTTAGCATTTATCTTGTTGAGGTTGTAGTTGCTTAATTTGTAGTACTGAATACCTGAGGGAGATACTAGACTACTTAAAAGGCTGTGGAAATCAGTTTTCAATTAATTAAAAGTGTATGTGTATTTCAATTTTCTTGACATCAGAGCGTAATTTAACCTTAGATATACAGGGTGGTGCAAAAAGTAGGTTTATAGTTGTAAGTATGTGAAATATAGAATTTATTCTTATATTATTTGCCCTACCTTGTATATTCACAATGCCAACCTCACATCTTTTTGTGGGATGTTTCAGGGTGATGGTTTTTGTAATGGCACATGTAGATGCTCTGGTGTCACTACGTTGATAGATAGGAATAAGCAACAATTAAGACACACAATTAAGACTTGAAACAAAAGCAGGAAACTTGTAATACTTTTTAATATGTGAAGGTACTACTTAAAGATGCTGTGTAACTGAGAAAATCAAGAATTACTGAAGATTAAGTTTGTCACAGGAAAAGTCGTTCTTTTTTAAGAAAGTAGCCAGTATTTATGTTGCCTTTGCTTTACTTCTAAGCAGTGCTTTTGTACAATGCTTAAAACATTTCATGATGTACTTTTACTAGGAAATAAAGAACAGGCATTCATCACGGGGTTTAGTACAGTACCAAAATATCCTTGAAGGGCTAGAAGTTCTGAAAGTTGGTTCTTTTATGTAATCTCAGTTTTCCTGAGTTTTTCTACATCAGAAACTTTGAGTAGGTTTATCAGTGAGGAATTAGAACAGTGAGAATTATGAGAGAAGGATGAAGTAAAAAGAATGTTCAAACCTGGGTTTTAGATTTGGTAACCTTAACTGGTAGTAAGTTGTCAGACTTTTTGGGGGCCTTATTTTTTTAATCTTAAAAAAATGTGGCTATTAGACAAGAACCCCAAGGTCCTTTCTGGCTTTAGAATAGGGGTATAAAAGCCTATTGGCAGAAAAATCTTTGAAAGCACACCGTAGCTATAGTCTATTGCTTTTGTTTTGGAATGTACTATAAAATGTATTTTTGTCTGTGTTTCAGTAGCCGACTAATGTTAAATGTTGTGTTCAAAGCTAACTGCTTCATTATGAGAAACTCACTGTTGCTAATAAAACAGCAGGGTGGAGTGATTCTTCTCAGGTGAGCAGCCCAGAAAGAGACAACGAAACCTTTAACAGTGGTGACTCTGGACAAGGTGACTCCCGTAGCATGACCCCTGTGGATGTGCCAGTGACAAACCCAGCAGCCACCATACTGCCAGTTCATGTCTATCCCCTGCCTCAGCAGATGCGAGTGGCCTTCTCAGCAGCCAGAACCTCTAATCTCGCCCCTGGGACTTTAGACCAGCCTATTGTGTTTGATCTTCTTCTGAACAACCTGGGAGAAACTTTTGATCTTCAGCTTGGTAGATTTAATTGCCCAGTGAATGGCACTTACGTTTTCATTTTTCACATGCTGAAGCTGGCAGTGAATGTGCCACTGTACGTCAACCTCATGAAGAATGAAGAGGTTCTGGTATCTGCCTACGCCAACGACGGTGCTCCGGACCACGAAACTGCTAGCAACCATGCGATTCTTCAGCTCTTCCAGGGAGACCAGATATGGTTACGTTTGCACAGGGGAGCCATTTATGGAAGTAGTTGGAAATATTCTACATTTTCAGGCTACCTTCTGTATCAAGATTGAAAGTCAGTACAGAATTGACAACAAAAAGATGGTGTTGTAGTTGGTGGGATTAAAGGAAAAGTAGTTCTTGACCTTGTTATTGATTGGTGTAGGGAAATGTTTTCATTCCTAGAGGATGGAGGAGGTCCTTATTTTTGTTTTCCTCCCCAAGGTGAAAAATTTCAAGCCAAATGACAATTAGTACGCATCTGGCACTTTATAAATTGTGATGTAGCCTCGCTAGTCAAGCTGTGAATGTATATTGTTTGCACTTAATCCTTAACTGTATTAATGTTCAGCTTACTAAACTGACTGCCTCAAGTCCAGGCAAGTTATAATGCCTTGTTGTGCCTCAATAAAAAAGTTACATGCACTTGCAGTGTTCTTATTTGATTAAACATTTAGTTGAGAGATAAAATATTTAATTTTCAGTATTTATCACTGATAACTCTTGAATAAGGGTATTTATGGGTTCATACTATTAGGTGAAAATAACAGGCTTTTTATATATAACAGTTCCTTTCAGAGTTACTTTCCTCTGATATTATACATGTCATTCATCAACAGATTTCATGTTTTCCATTGGCTGAACATCTTTTCCTTGAAGCTGTCTTGTAGTTGGATCTGTACTATCCTTTAGTTGGCTGTCTTCAGGTACCTAATGTATGCATAAATACAAGATACAATAGGAGACACACAGATAATACTGCTGGTTCACCATCAGTAAGGTCCTCCACTTGCTGTTAGTCTCAAGGTATTCCTAATCACTACTTCAGTGATTAGGCCAATAAGTTTTTACTTGTTTTTCAGCTTTTGGGCAAGTGTTGACAGCTGGTAAGTACAGCTCACTTGCCACCAGTACAAGATGTTGAATGCCAGATTTTAAAATACTGTTACCCATTATCAATACTTAGAGGCATGAGGCTCACTAATTCTGTTTCTCAAGCATTATTCCTTAGTTTGTTTTATTTCAAGAGCCTCCACATACCTTGAAATAAATTGACTAATTTAGTCTTTCCAGTATATGGGTTAATTGATTTGTGACTGGTTCCGGGGCTACAAAGATGAATGACATTTAGATGTTCAGACACATCAAGCGTCAGACAAATCAGTTTTACCTCCTGAGAGCAAATCTGTCCTTGGGATATTTCTTTGCTTTCGATCACATCCCTGTTTTTTAATTTTTATTTATTTTTTTTATTCCTGTTCTGTATCTGCATTGTTTACTGTTCAGTAGCTAGATCTCCTTGGACCAGTTCATTAATTTTCTCATCTTTTTCTTTTGTCTCTAATTTTCACTTTCTGGGAGACTTCTTGGATTTTATCTTCCTGCCTTACAGTTTTAAATTTTTGCTATGTTTAAAATTTATAAGTACACTTCTGTTACCTGAACGTTCCTTACATATGTGTATTGTTCTTGTTTTATGCTTGCATTTTCTAATTTTAAGGATAAAGTTTTTTTTTTAAAAAAATATCTTCCCCCTGTAGTCTATTTCCTAGACTTTTTTATTTGTTTTAGCCTCTTATCTGTATTGTTATGTTTGCTTAGTATCTTGTCATAACTGGTTGACTTTGTATTTAGGAGTGGAGCTCCAAAAGATGATTGAAAGCTTCGAATATGGAGGTGGGACGTGTTGCCTTTTGTGGGGAGAACACCAGTGTGAAGTGTGGAAGGTCTTTCTAAAGTAGGACCCAAGGCTCAGAAGCCATGAAAGATGGACAAATTTGACTTGTATAATTTATTCCCCTAAAGCTTCTGTTTAGGGAAACTAATGCCAAAAGACCAATGCTTACCTGCAGTGAGAGGAAATCAATAAGAAAAAGATGGCCCAAAAAGGGCAACAGATGTGAAGAGACAGTTCTTACAAAAAAAAAAAAAAAAAGTATATGTAAAGTTTTAAAGTACATATTTTGGCAAGCATGTGGAGAAATGGGAATTTATACTGAAGGTCGGAATAAATTTGATACGTTTTTGGAGAGTGAATTAGCAGTAACTATCAAGGTATAAAGTACATGACCCAGAAATTGTTCGGTGAGGAGTTTACAGATAGTTTTGGAATTATGGCAAGGTACATGCACACAGATATTTTATATAGCATTAATTCTGTAGCAAACTTGGAGAAACAGCCTAGATGCCTGTCAATAGGGCATTGGTTAAGTAAGTCAAAACAGAAGAGAAAGAACAGAACGTGCAACATTTGTGTAAAAACTCTTAAAAGCATGTGTCTGTGGCTGCCTGAATCATTTTTTTCCTGGCAGTATGTATAAGAAATTCGATAGTGCAGGCCTTAAGGAAAGGGAGTTGTAGCAGAAGGGGGGAAGACTTTTGTCTTCCATTCTGAATCTAACTGTAGAACTTGAAGTGTACATATTAGTTGTTTGTTAGAAAATCTTTAAGTAAAAGTTAAAATGGTAGATTGCTATGGTATTTACTGTGTCTTTTTCCTCGGATGGTTTGTTTAAATTAAGTCTGGGATAATACACGGAAGAGTGTTACTATAAAATCCCCAAATACCTTTCATCTTTTACTAATATTTGCATTTCACCTCATAATTTATAGAGTGCTTTTATCTATGTTATCTTATTTAATCCTCACAATGGCCCTTGTGAGGTACACACTGTTTTAAGGGATAAGGAAATTGAGACTCTTGGAGATCGACCTTCTAAGGCCACTAGTGGAAGTGCCAGAGCCAGACTTGGCTTTCTCAAATCCTAATACAACATAACATTTTCTACAGTGTTTCTTCCTTTTCTTTAGTCCTTAGGTGCGGTTGTCTTCACCATGTTTCCCATTGCTGTTCCACACACACACGCTCGGTGCACTACTCAGCGTTGCTGTGGCAAAGTGAACACTTCATGAGCTGGACAAAGGAGAGTCTGTTGCATCTGTCACAGTTTCTCATGGGTCCTGAAGTCGAGGCAGGATGACCCCTTTGTACTGTGAAATGTGGGAAGTCTGAGGAAAGGAAGAAACAACACTTTGAGGGACAAACTGATTTGAGATATTTCTTCTTTGGTTCTGGTTACTGCTACTATTTCTAGCTTCTCCCCTGCCCACAACCACTACCATTTTGTCTCGGTGACGGCAGTTTCTGGCTTCTGTTCAGAAACTTCCCAGCCTCCTATTTTACTTCAGCTTACGTATTAACTGATTTTTTTGTTTTTTAAAAAGTTCCTCTTTAACTGAGCAGTCTGTCATACTCTTGCAGTAAATTCTACTTGGAGCTTTTGGTTACATGTGTTGTAAAGGAGATTACTATTGACTTTTATTAACAAAATACTAAAGATCTTACATTTATAAGATATATGTACATAAATGTACATTTCTTTTTTTAAAAAAATCCTCACCCGGGGACATGTTTTTTGATTTTTAGAGAGGAATGAGGAGAGAGAAAGAGAGAAACATCGATTGGTTTCCTCCTGTACGCTCCCCGACTGGGGACTGAATTTACAACCTAGGCATATGCCGTGACTAGGGATCGAACCCTCAACTTTTTGGTGTATGGGATGATGCTCCAACCAACTGAACCACTTGGCCAGGGCATATGTATGTACTCTTTTATATATTTTAGGTGCTATGATGTAGAGCCCTGCCAGTATAGATGCTTTTTGAGTAGAGGTATTTAATCACAAACTTTGCAGTATTTGCTTACAGATTATGTAATATGATTTAATGGACATATTGTTAAACTTAGAGGTAGGGATTTTGTGCCTTGGGTTTTTGCTCCCATTTTCTCTTTACCATGTGGGCCAGATTAAAGCCTACTAACATAGACCAACAGATGAGCTGCCACCGACAGACAGGGAGGACAGCTGTGATGTTCCATTTAGATGACTAAAGTGTTAAATCTCAAAGAAGGCTACAATGGCAGGGCTTGGGGTAAGAAATTACTTTCTGTAATTTGAGCTGTAATCATGCCAGTTACTCTCTGTGCTATTATTTCTAGGGTAATGACATCCACTTCTATGGTGTCACCTAACCTATATGCACAGATGACTCACAGTTTTCAAACTCTCCCTCTATTCCTTGTCCCCTGCCATAGCTTCCTATGTGACTACCAGATGTGGATTTCCAGTTGTTACTGGAAACCTCTAGCTGTATGACCCATAAGTACAATACTTCTAGTTTAATATGTCCACAGGCAAACTCATCTTTCCTCCAAAATCTAATACTCTTTCCACTTTCTCAGGTTAATAACTTCCATTGGCCATCAAAGCTTGAAACTTTAGTATCATCCTTGACTTCCCTTTGTTACTTTGTATATCCAATTAGTCACAAATTCCTATTTACTCAACCTGTGAAATGTCTCATGTCTGCATTCCTACTGTGGATATTGCATTTTAGATCTCTTATTTTTCTCACATGTTTTCATTTATTCAGCCAGTTCTTACTGACTGCTTATTATGTGCCAGGCATAGTGTGAAAATGTGTCTCACTATGTCCCATTCATCAAAGGCTGAATAAAGTCTCTCCTGTCTCTTTTTAAATAGAATACAAGGATTATAGTTAATACTTTATCATGAACAATGTGTTTAATTATTTAATCTTCACTACAGCTCTTGGAAGTAGATGAGGAGACAGGCACAGCGATGTGAGGTACATGCAGACCATGGTAATACAAGAGTATATGCTGGCTCAAATTCTACCTTAAACAAGATACCAATAAATGGAGACATCCTTTCATACTATGCAAGGAAATAAGGAAAGAGGGGCTAGACCAAATATAAATTAAACCAATAGTTTAGGGAAAGCAACTTTAGAACAGTTGAAAAGAAATCTGAGAGCAGAATCATAAAAACTTACCGTTTTTTTTCCTGTTGTCTTGGACACTGCTGATTTGCACCGTTTTTTGGTAACTGGTCTTCACTGAATCCAAAGTGTATGAAGTTTTCATGGGAGCATCAGGATGAGAGCTGAAAATGTTTCTTGCATTTGGTATCTAGGGGATCAGTGTTGAATTTTGCTTGGCAGTTTTGGTGGGCAGAAACCTGGGGATAGGTTTTTAATGCCAATCTCCACAGGGCATTTTTTTTTAAAGATTTTATTTATTTATTTTTAGAGAGGGAAGGGAGGGAGGGAGAGAGAGAGAAACATCAATGTGCAGTTGATGGGGGCCATGGCCTGCAACCTAGGCATGTGCCTTGACTGGGAATCGAACCTGCAATGCTTTGGTTCGCAGCCTGTGCTCAATCCACTGAGCTATGCCAGCCAGGGCGTCCACAGGGCATTTTTAATTGAGTTTACTGATGAATAAGGAAATAGGGGATGAATGGGAAATAGGGAAGTAGAGGCAATGAATGGAGACTACTCTTTGGAATGAAAAGTGAAAATGAACAATAATTCCAAAGCATTACTTAAAAAAATTTTTTTTAATGGAAAAGTTTTTACACTGAGGTTGAATCACTGGAGGAAAAAGTTTTACAAATTGTCAACAGTGAGCATGTAGTAATGCCCAAAATGTAATGAAAAATATGTAGGAGAGAGGAGAGAGATTTGTGGAGCAAGTTCCCAGAGATGGGAGAACACTGGGTTCAGATCGGAGGCAAGGAGATTAATTTGTGTCTGAGCTGAGCCTGATGGCTTCGCTCATCTTCTCAGGGCTCTGTGAAGAGTGGAAGGTGGTGCTGATCACACACAAGGAACGGGACTGTTGAGCTGAAGAAAACAACGTATTTGTAGTGGTGTCATTTTGTGCAGTGGGTCAAAGGCCGACCTGAGAAGTGAATTTAGTTTAATAGCAAAGAAGGATGTGTAGTCAGAAATGAATAGATTAAGGAGAACTGCAAAAGTATTAATTGGGAAACAGGTGAGAGAGGAAGAATAGGTCCTACCTTGACCAGAGCATATTGGACTAAAATTTCAGAGGTCAAGGAGTTTTAGATAAATTATCATGAGGTCCGAGAGAGTGGGTTAATGAAAGAGTGGAGATGAAAGGCACTGTATTTTCTAAGTTCCTAGAGTGCTAAGAAGTTTGTATTTTATATTGAAATGGATGGGAAATTTCTAGGAAGAAACAGGACTCTGAAGGCAGTGTGGAGAATGGGTTGAAGAGGGGCACAAGGAAGCAATCAGACATTGCATTGCTAGGCACTTTTGCACCCAAGAGAAGGGCGTTGCCCCATTTGGAGCCTGCAGAGGGGACAGCTTTCAGGCAGGTAAGTTTTCTGCCATGTATATATATTTTACTCGATTGAACCTAGTTAATTGAACGAATCTACCTTCTCAGATATGTTTTGCCCACAATATGTAATCAGAACTCTCCTTTTTGGTTCACCTCAGGAAAAACTAGCTCCTTAATATTTTTAGGCCATTGAAGTTGTGGGGCCAGATAGGGCCATAGTGGGCCTTTCACTCCTTTTTTGAGGCCTGGAAAATTTTCAGAAAACGCAGGCATGTAATTAGTGTCTCTGATCTATTTCCAGAGTTACTTTGTAAATATGTATCAGTTTACATTTGTCTCTTCTATCAGGTTGTAAATTTCTTCATAGTAACCCGCATGAAAGTCATGCCCTTACAATGGGGTGCCTAAATATTTCGATACTCTGTTTAAAAATATGTCGAACCAACATTCAGTGAATGAATGAATGATATCTCCCACCGATCGCGGGGACCCTGCCCTGCTGTGCGCTAGAGGATCTCAGGGCTCCAACCAATTCTGCCCCGGAACCCACTCAGCTGTGATGCGCACACAGCTCTCGGACTAACAAAAACTGCCAGCTGCCCATATACGGTCAATAGAAGCAGCGGGAAAGAGACACCGGTCCCGGGGTCTCCCTGGCGGGGAGGGGAGGGGAGGGGAGGGGGCTGCTTTCTGTGCGCAGCACAGCGGCCGCTGGCGGGGCGGCCAGAGCCGGTCCGCACGTTCAGCGCCGGAGCACCGCAGCACGCCGGCCGCCGGGGGGAGCCCGCCAGCGCCTGGGCCTGGGGAAGAGGCCGCCGTAAAGGAAGTGCCGCTTCCTCTTCTCCCGCCTCCCACCGGCTGTCGTGAAAGGGTGAATGGAGAGCGAGTTGTGGGGGGTGGACAGGGTGGACAGGGGGCGCGGAGTCGGAGTGGCGCAGCAAGTGGCTGCAGGTGGCGACGCTGGCGGGGGGTGGGGAGTGAGGTAGTCCAGGGGCCGCGGAGGAGGAGCGTGGGCGGCTCTAAAGGAAAACTAAAGCTGCAGTCTGGCCTACTGGTCCGGGGGCTGCGGAGCCCCTGCCCGGGGAGATGGACCTCAACCGGATCATCCAAGCGCTGAAGGGCACCATCGACCCAAAGCTGCGGATCGCAGCTGAGAATGAGCTCAACCAGGTGAGGCCCGGGCCTGCGGTGCTCCCCGCTGACTCCGTGGCTCTGCCCTCTGGGCGCCCGATCTCCACCCCCCACCCCGGGCACCTACGGTGCCGCCGGCCCCAGGGTGCAGTACAGCCCCGCTCCGGGAACCTCTGCTGAACAGCCCCGGCACCTGTTGGCTGCCTTAGCATCTCTTCTTGTGTTCCTTCCCCTGTGCAGTTTGTTCAGCCCGCTGGGTCCGCAGAAAGAAGCTTAGCAACCTTTGCTGGTGTTTCCAGGGTGTGATTTAAGCACGCTGACTTGGGGACGGGGCTGCGAAAATTCACTTAAATTTCAAATTCGAGTTGGGCTTTTCTCCAGACACAGCCCTTTTTAGGTTTTGCTGTGGGAACCCCTGCCCAGCGCCCGCTACTGTGGGGTTGGCAGCACTGTTTTGACACTGATTGGCGGAGTTTTGTGCGCGAGCTGGGAAGTGCTGCCGGGAGAGTGCTCTAGGAAGAGGAGGCGATATTCATGGTGGTATTGCCTTACAAAAGGCACATGCAAAAGACGTGGTTGGAGGGATTTCTGAAAAAACGCTAAAATGTATAAGGCTCTTTTATCCTCCATCCTCTAAGTAACTAGTCTCGACCTTGTTTCTGTGTCACCGCCTACATTTCGAAATTTTAAGGAGCCCAAACTCTAGCTTCTGTTTTTCTCTAAACCTGTAGGCATGAATCAGACCTCTCACTGACAAGTACGAGTTAAGGTCTACGCCTCAGACAGAATTGACAACTGTTTGAGGTTGTGGTAATCCTTAAAATGTAAAAGAATATTCCTAAATTAGTGGCTTTCAAAGTGGTGTCCAGGATGAACAGCGTCAGCATCACCTGGGAATTTGTGGGAAATGCACATTCTAGGGCTTCACTCTATACTTAAAGAATCAGAGACTCGGATGAAACCTAATTTTGTTTTAATTAGCTAGCTCGGTCATTCTGTGCTCTCCTAAGGCGTGAGAACGACTGCCCTAAGTAAACGTTTCTGTAGGAGTTCGCTAAGGTTTTCCCTGGCTGAAGCTGACTGAACAGTGCGGGTGTGCACTGCGAATCTTTGAAATGGATTGCTTTAAAGGGAAATCTGGGTGGAGTTTGGAGTGAGTGTGAATCCAGGATTTTCAGTAGATAAAAGGGTGAGTTAAAATACTGACTTCTGTAGGGAAGGTTGAATTGAACACTAGCCTAAAGGGAAAGTATTTCTGCTCAAAAAGAAAAGGACTCCCCTTTAAAATAGGGGAAAGTTGCCCTGGCTGGCGTAGCTCAGTGGATTGAGCTCGGGCTGCGAACCAGGCATCGCAGGTTCGATTCCCAGTCAGGGCACATGCATAGGTTGCAGGCCACGTCCCCCAGCAACCACACATTGATGTTTCTCTCTCTCTCCCTCTCCCTTCCCTCTCTAAAAATAAATAAATAAATAAAAAAAATCTTTAAAAAAAAAAAATAAAAAAATAAAATAGGGGAAAGTTAAAGTCAGTACTTGTCCCAGGCTCTGCAGAGTAGAAGTACTACATGTTGATTGGCTAGAAAAATAGTAATCCAGGGGTTGGTTAGGAGGAGCAAAGCAAGAATTGAACTTGAGTGTACGAGTGTAAACAGAAGAGTTGGCCTCTTTGTGACCTTCTCCTTACAGTGAGGCCAGATGTTACTTTAATGGCGTCCAAAGGGATCATGTCTTTGATATCAGGATGCACTTCCCTGTTTCTGTTAGCATACCTTTGCTTTGTTTCTGAATCATCAGTACATAGGTGCAGTTTACTTTATAGAACTCTGGAAGGTAGGTGGGAGATCCTGTAGAACTAGAAGTGAGACTTAGAACCCAGTCCTATTTTTTTCATGGTGTTTCAATTCAAATTCATTCCCTCCTCACTCTGCCTTTCCCCATATTCACCCAAGTCATCACAGACCACAGTTTCCTCTCTAACTTCTAAAAGCTTATTGCTGTGCCACGTTTTAGCATTTACATTTTGTATAATGCTTTGGATTGTAATGTGCCTTAAGTATTTTTTTGAATCTCCTGTAAGTAGAAGGCTAAATTATGTCATAATTTACATAAAACAGTAAAACATGGTATGTTGGGTGTTGGGTTTTGTATGCTTATCCTTTAGCATCCTGCTCTGTCAGATAAACAGGTGGGTAATTAGTCATAAGTGATTAGGGACCAGCCCAGTTATTTTAGTCTGGGTTGCCCCCTCAGCAGATATGCTCTGCGTAGCAAATGGGGGCATCTTCTACAGAGTACTGATTGGTTTGTCAGTGGTCGTTTAGAAGAGGAAAGCAGCTTCAAAATGTAATAGCCTGAATTCCACAGGATAAGTTCTTATTTGGAGTTATGTTTTTCTTTGGCCTAAGTAGTATTTCTGTTACCAGTGACTGGTTCCTTGCCTGCTATTTGTGATATTGTTTGTATGGGGAAAATGCATTTTCACTTTTATCTCAGGATATTAAGAATGCTTCCTGTACGTATTCTTCACCATCTCTGGACCCAGAAGTCCCGGTAGCAGCAGCACAGAGAAGTAGGAATGGGTGGATATCTTGCTCCAGTAACTCATCCAGAGAAGTGTTTTCTTTTAATAAATAATTCTCCACATGGCCTAAACAAGGAAATAAAATATGTGCTTTTATTGTCAACCTTTTATTTTTACTTTTTCATGCATCTGTGGTATCCTTTTTATTGCCCTTTCAGGTGTTTGCTTATGTGAATAACATATTTATTGAGTTATATTAAAGGTACTAGTACAAGACTCTGCTCTCATATAACTTGCGTTCCAGTGGGGATACAGACAGGTAACTAATATAACTTCAGGTCATAAGTGTTCTACTGAGAGTAAAGCCCTAGAGTGTGTTGGGTTGTATAATTAGGGTGGCCGTTCTCTGAAGAATGACATTAAGCAGAGATCTAGTTGTTAAAACGAGCAGGTGAAGACTGGTAGGGGAACAAGGGAAGGGCAAGTTCAGTAGGAGCCCTTAGCTTGGCACGCTGGAGGACTGGAAAAGTTAACATAGTGGGGGCAGTGGCACAGAGAATGGGAAAACCTAAGTTCTTTGCTTTAAATGAGTTCTCATGAAATGCAGTATTTAGCTAAGCAAGTAAACTCTTTATTTTCAGAAAACTTCAAATTGTCCTTTTTTTCACCCTTACAAATTTGATGCCTAAGGTGGAAAAGGAAATTGGATAAATATTTGTGAGGAAAGTAGTATGAGAATACATCTTAATTTACCACAGAATGTTTTAGCTGGACAAATTAGCATAGATTGAATCAAGACTGAAAGAAAAAGACAAAAATTGCAGAAGTTCTTTGAAATGCAAACAGTTGCAAAAAGAGGAGTTTCAAAATGTGTAAAATGGCAACACTGTTGAAATAAAAGTAGTCTCCACAATAACTTTTCAAATAAGTAGCATTAATCTAAGTATAAAGATTGTTTTGTACTTACGTGTAATAAGATTTTTAAATAAATACTAAACTGTATAGATTAGAACTAAGCTATAGAGATATTTGATTCACTGTAAGATCTTCATGTATTTCAAAAGTTATAGGTTCAAGTTATTCTATAATATAAATGTAGGAGGTATAGAAGAGTGGGCTAAATCTGTATTAATTTTGACTCCCATAAATTGCTGTTAAAAGAAATGTTTTCTTTAAAACTACTTTAAAATTCTGGTAGTTTCAATTACGGATAAAACAATTTATTTCATATGCAACAGATTTAAGATTCTGAGGTTTATATAGGATGAAAGAAAGAATAATTATAAGAAAATTTAGAATTTTACTGAAGAATACAGAAAGATTTGGAAAGCATAATATTCTTAGATGGAAATGATCAATATTTAGAAGATACCAGTTTTCTCCAAATTTTTTAGTCAGTTATCTTAATAAATGCTATTTTAAATAAATGGACATGCTCTTGGGAGACGGTAAGATGAATGGACACTCCGCATCATTTGCCCAGCTTTATTTTTTTCAAAGTATATTTTATTGACCATGTTATTGCAGTTTTCCCATTTTTTTCCTTCCCGTTATTCCCCTCTGCCTTGCACACACCTCTCTCCCACCAGCATTCCTCCCACCTTAGCTCACGTCCATGGGTCATCCATAGAAGTTCTTTGGCTTCTCCATTTCCTATACTACTCTTAACCTCCCCCTGTCTGTTTTGTGCCTACCAATTATGCTTCTTATTTACTGCACCTTTTCCCCCTTTTTCCCCTCCACCTCCCAGCTGATTACTCTCAATGTGATCTCTGTTCCTGTGATTCTGTTCCTGTTCTAGGTGTTTGCTCAATTGGTTTTTGGTTGTTTTTTAGGTTCAGTTGTTCATGGTTGTGAATTTGTTATCATTTTACTGTTCATATTTTTGATCTTCTTCTTTTTCTTAGATAAGTCCCTTTAACATTTCATATAATAAGGGCTTGGTAATGATGAACTCCTTTAACTTGACCTTATCTGAGAAGCACTTTATCTGCCCTTCCATTCTAAATGACAGCTTTGCTGGATAGAGTAATCTTGGATGTAGGTCCTTGCTTTTAATGACTTTGAATACTTTTTTCCAGCCCCTTCTTGCCTTCAAGGTTTCTTTTGAGAAATCAGCTCACAGTCTTATGGGAATTCCTTTGTAGGCAACTGTGACCTTTTCTCTTGCTGCTTTTAAGATTCTTTCCTTATCTTTCATCTTGAGTGATGTAATTCTGATGTGCCTTGGTGTGTTCCTCCTTGGGTCTAACTTCTTTGGGACTCTTTGGGCTTCCTGGATTTCCTGGAAGTTTATTCCCTTTGCCAGACTGGGGAAGTTCTTTATTATGTTTTCAAATAAGTTTCCAGTTTCTTGCTCTTCAGTTTCTTGGCACCCCTATGATTCAGATGTTGGAGTGTTTAAAGTTGTCCCAGAGGTTCCTAAGCCTCTTCTTGTTTTTTTGAAATCTTGTTCTTCATTCTGTCCTGGTTAGATGTTTATTTCTTCCTTCTGGTCCAAATTATTGATTTGAGTCCCAGTTTCCTTCCCTTCAATGTTGGTTCTTTGTACATTTTTCTTTATCTCACTTTGCATAGCCTTCATTTCTTCTTTTTGCGACCATACTCAACCATTTCTGTGAGCGTCCTGATTACCAGTGTTTTGAACTGTGCATTGGATAGGTTGGCTATCTTTTTCACTTAGTTGTTTTTCTGGACTTTTGAACTGTTTTTTCACTTAGACTATATTTCTTTGTCTGGGCGCACCTGTTACATTGAAAAGGTTGGAACTTTAGGTATTCGCCAGGAAGGGGCATTGTGGCACTGTATGTAGGGAGGGGTCTGAGAGGCAACAATGCCACTTGCTCAGCTCTCAGCTGGCTTTTTAGTCACTTTCCCTTCAACCCACAAGCAAATTGGGCCCTTCTGGTGCTGATTCCTAGGTGGGTGGTTTTGTGGATGTTCTAGGACCTTGTGGGTCTCTCCAGCAAACTCTCCTGTGAGGCTGGGAGTTTCTCCCACTGTCACAACCCCCACAGGTTTATACAGCCAGAGGTTTTGAGGCTTTCTTTTCCCGTGCTGGAAGCCTGGGTTGTTCAGTCTGTCTCGCTCCCCATTTCCTGTTGGTTTATTTGCACGTAACTGTGGGACTGCCCAGTTTTCCCGTTGCCACCTTGCTGTGGGTCCTCTCCACCCCAGCTGCCCATCTCCACCCCTCCTACCAATCTGAATGAATGTTTCTTCTTTAACTTCTTGGTTGTTGGACTTCCATACAGTTCAATTTTCTGGCAGTTCTGGTTGTTTTTTGTTTTTAAATTTGTTGTGCCTCTTTAAGTTGTACAAGGAGACCAAGTATATCTACCTATGCCTCCATCTTGGCTGGAAGTCTCCATTTGTCCAGCTTTAACTGTACTGAGAATTATGAGTCTTTTCTGGGAATATCAGAGGAAAAGGTCAAGTACAAGCTCTGGGGATGTGGCAGAGTTGTAATATAGTCTAGGTACCGGATATCCCGTGGAAATACAGTCAGAAGGAATGGGTCGCTCTGTATTTTTTTGTGCTTCTAAAGTCACCCTGGCCAAACTCAAGAGTAAGTCAAAGTAGAACATGTCTGTGGGGTGAAATGGCCCAGGCAGCAGGCACTTCACCAGCACAGGCTCACTGGGGCATTGTTAAGTTTAAAAGATGCTCCAGCACCCGAGGGCCTCCTGTTGTCAGCTCTTTTAGGCTCGGGGCTCCAGCCCCTCTCCACAGCCCATGCACAGTTGTCTAATGCTGTCTTGTCCATTTTCTTCTGTGTGGGAGCTTCTTTTTTCTGTAGCTTATGTTTTTCTGTTTTCGGTTTGTCAAAAATAGTGAACAAAATTGAAAAATAAGCTGGGAAGAAACACTTGCAATGTATAGGTCAAATAAAAGGTTGAGATTGTAAATCATAAATAGCTCTAAGAATTTATTAAGACTAAAACAGATATTCCAGTTACAGAAGGATAAAGAGAATAAGGAATTTGTAGAAAAACAAATAGCCAACAACAGGAAAAATCCAACATAGAGGAAATGCAATTTAAAATATGAGTAAGGTTTAAACATTTTTTTTTTGATTTTATTTATTTATTTATTTCTAGAGGGAAGGGAGGGGGAGAGAGAGAGAGAGAGAAACATCAATGTGCGGTTGCTGGGGCCTGTGGCCTGCAACCCAGGCATGTACCCTGACTGGGAATCGAACCTGCGATGCTTTGGTTCGCAGCCCGTGCTCAATCCACTGAGCTACGCCATCCAGGGCTAGGTTTAAACATTTTTGAAGGAATGATAATCTCTATATTGAATAGATGGACACATTCTTATGCTACTGTTGTATTGTAAATTGCCACACCCTTTCTGGAGAGCATTTTGACTATATATATGAAAACTAACAAAATATTCATACTCTTTTATTTATCAATTTATTCTAAATAAACTTTTTTTGAATGAAGTATTTTCATAATTTTTATTTTGGAGAGTTTCTCTCACTTTATAAGTTTTATTTACAGTAGTATATGTAGTAACAGGTGCTAATAGTTATTCATTTATATTGCCCTATTTTAAAAAATATTTCTTTGTAATTTCAGTCCTACAAGATTATCAATTTTGCCCCCAGTTTACTTCGGATTATAGTCTCTGACCATGTGGAATTCCCAGTGCGCCAGGCAGGTGAGTTGGTTTTTTATCCTTTTTTATTTATGGTGAAAGTAAAAATAGAGTTTTATTTTAATTCTAAATATCTTTAATTTCTTGAAAAAATAGGAAATGCACAAGAAGTATTTCTAATGGTTTATAAAAGTCACTTTCTGCCCCGGCCAGGTGGCTCGGCCGGAGCTCCGTCCCGTACACCGGAAGGTTGCCGGTTCTGTCCTGGTCCGAGTGTATGGGAGTCAACTCATGAGTGTTTTTCCCGTACATCGATGTTTCTCGCTGTCTCTCCCCACCCCCCTCTAGAATCAATAAGCAGACACATGGACAAAACGAAGGGGGAGGGTGGAAGCAAGCGAGGGAGGTGGGTTTGGCTGGGGTGGGGGGAAGTGGTGAGGGGAAAATGCAGACAACTGAAATTTAAAAAAAAAAGAAAAAAATCAATAAACATATCCTCTAGCAAGGATTAAAAAATAAATAACAATAAAAAAGTAAACATTTATTTAAAAAATATCACTTTCCTTTTGCCTGGAAACTTAGAGGCAGATGCTGAGCTCTTAAATCTCCCCTAACCTTTTCCTTCCTTCTCACCCTTCTACCTACCAGTTCCTTGCCTCTGTAACTTTGCCATTTTCCCCCTTATCTTTCCTAATTTTAATAGCTTCATCTCCCCCCTGCCTTTTTTTTTTTATGATTTTGGGTGGCCGCGCCTTCAGGCCCGCAGTTTAATATTGTACATTTGTGTTTGCGCACTTGGGCTCCATTTGTGAGTCAGGTCGTGGAGCCGGTGCATTGCCCAGGTCTCCCTGGCTCTGTGACTGGGGAACAGGGCTCTCTGAAGGTTTTATTTATTTATTTTCAGAGAGAGAGGAAGGGAGGGAGAAAGAGAGGGAGAGAAACATCAGTGTGTGGTTGCTTCTCGCACGCCCCCACTGGGGACCTGGCCCGCAACCCAAGCATGTGCCCTGACTAGGAATGGCATCCTTGGCCCTTTGGCTTACAAGTTGGCACTCAGCTCACTGAGCCACACCAGCCAGGGTGGGAACAGGCCTTTTGCTTTAAACATGAAAGTTACCTTTAAGTCTGTGGGACCTATGGTAGTTCCATGATGTGTGATTTTTAAAAAAATAAGCTTGTCGTTAGAACCCAAAAGGTCAAAAAATGGAGAAAGCAGCCTTGGGGTATCATGAGACCTAAAAAGATAGTAACTTCAAGATAAAGGGGGTAAAATAATAATAACTAAATAAGAAAACAAATACTTAAAAAGGCTTTTTAGAAATTATGTAAGTGGCATATACTCATTGTGATTAATTTGGGCAATATAGAAGAATACCAAGAGGAAATTTTCAAAAAATTATGCAACATTCATCTTTCAAAGGACCATCATTAAGACATTTGTATGTGTTTGGGTAGAGGGATTGGCGAACAGTTTTACAGAAATGGGGTTGTACTCTACATGCTGATAAAAATGATAGAAGTATTTAATTTTACTTGAAATAACAGATAAAAATGTAAGGAATCATTATACTTTGAGGAAATATTTATAACAATTTGTATGATTTCCTGAGAGATCCCTTTGTAGTTAAGAAAAATCTATAGAAAAACACTCATACTGGAATTATTTTTTACTTTAATAAGGTTTGTAATACTTCTCTGTAAGTTTGTTTATCAAACCACTGCTCTCAGTTTTATTTATTTAACCTTTGTTTTATAAAATAGGCTGTTCTGAAACCACATTTTGCTAAATGAAATCTATTTTAATAACTGAAGTGTTTATGGGGCCATTGTGAAGTTTCCATGGGAGGAGCTTTCTGGAAGTAGTATTTCTAAAGATCTTAAAGCAGTTTATTAAACTAATATTTCCTCTTTATATGGCATACAAACATTACAAAAACATAGACCTTACACGTTAGATCGCTGTTATCCCCACCCTGAAAGATAGCTGCCCTCCACTGTGGTGCATGGTTTTCCAGTTCCTTCTTTTCTCCTGTACATATGCCAGCACGCTTTAAACAGTTACAAAGATCTGTGTATATTACACATGCTATTTTGTAATTGCCTTTTTCTTATTCAACCTTATACTTTTGGGGGATTGATCCATGTTAGTACATGTGCATATGCTTTATAACAACTATTCAGCATGTATTTTTATATGACTACTGTAGTTTATTTAAACAATTTGATATTGATGGACATTTCCTTTATCGTCCCTTTTCATTGTTGTTCTTATAGAGATAGTGCTAAAATGAGCAGCATCCTTGCACATAATATCTCTGGATGCTTGTGGGAATATTTTTATAGAATAAATTATGAGAGATGGAAATGCTAGGTCAATGCCTACTAATAATGTTAACATTCAGAACTTTGAATTTCATCACCAAATTGTTTTTGCTTGTGTTTTCTGTCAACAGTGCATTAGAATGCTCAGTTACCGATATCATAAAACCATTATAATCCCTATAGAATTTGTCTTGAAAATAAAAAGCAACCTTCAGACAACAAAGATACACACATGGTAAAATCAGGGACTGACTTATAATTCAGCCACTAAATGCTGTTAATTTTATAACTAAAAATGTCTTTATTAATGGGGCACCATACAAGATAGCTTATATAAAAGGCATACTGTGAGATTTATAATAGTAAAATTTTCCATTGTGGCTGGCTGTCATGTTTAACATTGAAGGGATTAGCCTTTCGTGCCCTGTAAAGCTGAATGAAAGTCATCTTTTTGTTGCTGCTACATTAGTATTTTTTTCCTCTAACTTAGCGGCCATTTACTTGAAGAATATGGTGACACAGTACTGGCCAGACCGAGAACCTCCACTGGGAGAAGCGATATTTCCATTCAACATTCATGAAAATGATCGCCAGCAAATACGTGATAACATTGTGGAAGGAATAATTCGGTCTCCAGATCTAGTGAGGTACTTTACACCATATCTGTATGATCAGTAGGGGAAACACAAAAGTGTATGTGGATGGGGGAGGTTGGATTTAATCATCAGCCTCAAATTTCATTAGTATGCTAATGAAGACAGGCACTCCAAGAATATTCTTTCACTTGTTTGTCTTTACGTTTGTAATCCTTTGCAATAGTCTGGGAAAGATTTAGTTGCTTTAAATTGCCACAAAAAAAGAGTTAAGGCAAAAATTGTACTTGATTACAATTGTTGTGTAAATCCCCACTATGTAAATAACTTATGTTCTTAGTTATGCTCTCTTGACTTTTTCCTGTCTGCTTTTCTTTTTCCTAACTTGGGAAATTGACTTTTGGAAGTTTTTAACCTACCACTTTTCTTACACTTAACCTATCTTTTCATTCATTTTTTTGAACTGAGTATCTTTTCCTTTAGACCAGACAGGATAGAGTAGTCATAAGCTAGAAGAATTATCTGTGGTTTTTCACATTTACCTGAGGCGATGTCCAAGAGAACTTTGTGTGGTGATGGAAATCTTGACCCACACTGTCCGGTATTTAGCTACGTGACATGCTTGATATTGAGTGCTTGAAATGTGGCCAGTGTAACTGAGGAGCTGAATTTTAATTTAATTTTTGATAAATTTAAAGTGTGCACAGTTAGCTAGTGGCTGTCCCTATCTATTGGACGGCACAGCTGTAGATTCATACAAATTTTGCAATCTTAAGAGAGGAGAAACAAACTCTTTGCAACACGAGATAGTCATTAGATTTTTTTTGAAAATGAAGGAGGGAAATCGATGAAACTGAGGTAGGGGAATGAAGTTGTTTAATGTCGAGATTAGATGCAGCTGTTTGCCTTGGGTGTCCACTGCATACTGTGACATGAGCAGGAGAAAGGGAAGAAAGCATGAGGGAAATAGTGAGGAGGGAGAAGGAACACGGAGCTCTTCTTTGTACAGTTATTTTATCTGTTGAGGGGAGAAATAGATTTACTGATTAAAAAAATCCCTGTTGTTCTCATGGGTTGCCCAAATGCCAGCCTGGGCAGTGGCTCTCCCCCATGGTGTCATCACAGATCCATGTCTTGTTGAAATCTTTACATTTTCAAGTATCTCCGAGTCTTGCAGTGCTTCTGCATGGTATTGTGTGAAAGGAGGGCCGTTCATAGTCATTCTTTGCTTGGCTGGAATGAAAAAGTGTTGGGAGGGTTAACCTGATGAGGAAATTTTAAAAACCGAAAAGTTTCAGTTTTATTGCGTACAGATTTGATATATTGGTTGTTTAGGAACAGCTGCTGGTGACACAAGGGGACACTTTTATCTTTATAATGAGACAGTTCTTTGTGGCTCACCTTCTTTTATGTCTTGAAGCCTTAGCTATAATCACTTTTGAAGAAATATTCTTAAAGTTTATTTAAGAATATTGCAAAGAAAAATTTTCAAATAGATTTGGTAACATAAGGGAAAGGCATTATTTTATGTGTTTCATTTCAGTGAATTCAAGTTGTTGGCTGTTCAGCTCAACACGCACACACACTTTTTTGTTTTATTTTTCATCGTGGAATCCTAATTAGCCAGGCTCACTTTCTAACCAATCGCACATGACCATGAGAGCACATATTGGTAGTTTAGAGAAGAGAAAATTTTTTCCTCATGTTTTTTTAATACCAGTTATGGTTGGGATCCTGTTGAAGAAATGATTACTGACCTCACGTCTTTTATTGTTTGGCTTTGTGGTTTTATGAAAGGGATCTTTCTTTCTCTTTTATGTTTTTCCTGTGTTTTTTTTTCTTTATGTCTTTGGGAATAGCTCTTAGATTTCCTCTCCAGAAACTGTCAGCTTCTTGTTTCTTGTTCTTGAAGTACAACATTGAGTATTTCAGGAAGCTTAGATGGGTGCAGCATTCTGTGTTGGCTGTTAACTGAAAATGGACGCTTCAGGGTCTCGGCTCGCAGGCGTGCTCTCCCCCCATTCTGTGGGCCTCTGTTTTACTTGCCGTTCTACATTTGTAGGCTGAGTTTGCCTGCTTGAAATGTGTAACACTTTATTTGTTTGTTTTCCTCTTAGGCTATGGTAACCAAAATACAAAATATTGGGAGATATTGCAGAGCTAAATACATAGGTTTGTTTTTCTTTTTGAAAAAAATTGTAATGAACTTATTTTAAATCCTTTTTCCCCAAAACTATATTTAGGATAAAACAGTTTGAAAGATTATATTTATTTATTTTAGGAAATGACCCGTTCTCTTTATTTACAATTAAGTTGAGCTACTGAGGAATTTTTTTCTCGAAAGTACTGTTTTTGTCCTTCCACCCCAGATATATAACTATATAGTATAGGTAAATTTGAGTTAGAGTGCTTTTATGTAAAATATTAGAGGTCTTTGAAACCTGATATTTATTAACTACTTAGATTTTGGACTTTCTTTCCCCACCTTATAGAGTCCAGTTGACAATGTGTCTCCGTGCCATCATTAAATACGATTTCCCTGGTCACTGGCCAGCGGTAGTTGACAAGATAGACTATTACCTGCAATCTCAGAGCAGTGGAAGCTGGCTTGGCAGTTTATTGTGTCTGTATCAGCTGGTGAAGACATATGAGTAAGTTGATCTCTGTTGGGTGAAGATGCCAGCCTTGTGCCATTTAGAAAGAACTAATTGCATAGAGGGTTCTGCTGTGGGTGTTCTGTGGAATTAGGTTAATTTGGCAAGTGGTGGGTGAAGCACAGTTAAACATCTTTATTTACTACAGTTATTTAAAGAACTTTTAATCTACCACTGTACATTGCTGATCTCTGAGGCAGTGATGTGATAATACAGTGCTTTTCAAATTTTTTTGTTAACTTCAGGTGGTCATTTATTAACAGCTTTCCTTGGAAACTCTGATATAGAGGTACCTTAGCATTTGTCTTTAAGTGAACACCTTAAGTACGCCAAATATTAATATTTACTTTTTGGATGCAAAATAGAAAATGTTAAAGTTTTTTGATAGTGACTTTCTTTTCTATAAAAGTTGCTTGGGAGGTGGGGACGGGTGAAAAGTAACACATTTAATAGTGTTACTGTCCTCTTTCTAAGAGGATTGCTACTTGTGCATGAAGAGTCCTGTAGTTCCATTTACAAACTAGTTAGTTCATACTCTGTAGGAGTTTTAGAAGGTATTTTAGATTTGTAGCAGTTGAAGTATCTAAGAGCATGTAAGTTTGTAAACTATTTTTATTTCTCAATTTAGGATAGTTCAAGATGAAATGTTTTTACCTACATTACTTGTTATATAATAGGAGTGTCTATTTAAACAGACATATCAACTTGTATTTAATAGGAAGAATTGTGGTATGATGAAAATTAATTTATGGAGTAGAAAAGTTTATTTAGGAAAGTTAAAGTAGCAAAATAGTCTTGGATTCTTTTAAACTAGTCCAGTTCTTTCTGGAAAGATTTTTAGTTTCTGCCTAAAACAGTGATGTGCACGCTTAATGTTCTCCCAAGTTTATTCTAACTATCCAAACAGAAAGTGCAAGCCAGTGGTTGGGATTTTTTTGTTTTCTTAGCTTTATATAACCTAAAATATATATATATATTTTTTCATTATTTATAGTTCTTTTGTGGGGGGAAACTATTTCTTATTGTCTTTGCTCATGTAGATACAAGAAAGCAGAGGAAAGAGAACCTCTTATAGCAGCAATGCAGATATTTCTGCCTCGTATTCAACAGCAAATCATGCAGCTTCTTCCTGATTCCTCACATTACTCCGTTTTACTACAGAAACAGATTCTGAAAATCTTCTATGCACTTGTTCAGGTAAGTTTCTGTTGAGGAAGACAAATGTGGTGCCTTGCTGTCTGCCTGACACATGAAAAGTGCTCAGTTAGGGTCAGTTATTGGTAAAAATTACGTATTCTCACATATAGTTCTTCTAAAAAACTCCTTATGAGAAAACAGGCTCACAGAAGTTAACTTGATAGTCCAAAGTTATCTGAGTGGCAGAGCTGCGATTCAGGGCTTGCATGCCTTTTACTCCAGTGTCTGCAGTGCCGGGTGCTGAAGAACCAGGGTAACTGACTGCCCTGGAACCCGATCACTTCACTCATCTGTCCATAGCGTTCTGCCTGTAGATCAGTTATGATTACAGAAGAAGATGAAGGAAAGGAAGAGCCTTCCTCTTTATTGGGGAATCTTATTGATGGTAGTTTCTTTGCATCTGACTTAATTTAAAGCTAATAAAGAAGATTTTGTGCCTCATTTTCCTTCATTTAAAATACTTCCTTTTTCTTATTTAAAGGGTATAAAGAATATTAATATGGGAATCTAAAAATAATTAGAAGAAGATGGAGATGATAAAGTGTTTTAAATATAAAAATATTTAAAATTTAATCCTTGAAATTCTTGGGTAAATTATTTAGATCTGGGTAGAGGAAGAGTAATTATTGTCGGTCTGAACTGTTTGATGATGAATGAATTAAACTTCCCTTACATGCTTTGTAGTTAAATTAGTGATGGCAAGAGGGTGGTTTTATCCGGCCAGAGAGCCAAGGTAGTTCGGTTTTGTTCTTGGCTTCATGTGTGACTTAAACATTTTTATACTGTTTCAGAGTATTTCACTTCAATAAAGATTTATGTTTTTAATCCTGTCTTTTAAACTTTTAATGGAGACAGTTTGAGGCAGATTTTGTTTTCAGCTCAGCCTTTTTTTGGGAGAGAGGGGAGGGGAGGAAGGTAAATCTGTGACGAGCAAAGAAACTTGGATACTAGGAAGATATATTCTCCACCCTCTCTTTTTCTCTTTTTTAAAGTGATAGGAAAGAAAGATTCATGGGGCCTTTGCTTTTTCTTTAAAGTGCTGTTGAGAAATTTTCCTCAGGAGTATCACTTTACTCTGAGGCAAACATTTTCACTCAGTGAGATGCCATTAGATGTAGTAATATTCCATTTATTCCGAGGTCAGAATTCCCTCTGCCGCTGGGAGAAGTATAACCAGGAATCAGGAAGTATGACAGAGGCTGATGAAGTAATTTTCCTCAAGCCTCTGCCTCTACTTGAGCTGTGAGGGCAAAATCCAAAACGTTTATTTTCTCAACATATACATGCTAAAACCCTAAAAGACCAATGAAAATCTCAACATTTTAAACCATTTTTGTAATCTATTATATGCTACTAAAGAAATATGCTCCCTCTGGGTATCCTGGCAGCAAAGATTTAGAAGGCTTTAAGAGGGATAATTACAGTGATAATGTATTTATGTTTCGAAAGTATGATACAATTCATTTGACTTTGTTCAAACATTTATTAAATATTGTGCACAGCATTTGGGCGTTTCATACATACTTCAGAACTCAGTTTGTCCAAAGGTGAACTCATTGTCACTTTCCCCAACCCTCAGCCTGCTCCTCCTCTGTTCCCTCTCTCAAGCCCGAACTCCCCACTGCACTTAGAATAGAGTGTGAACTTCATTCATTCATTCATTTTTAGAGAGAGGGTAAGGGAGGGAGAAAGACAGGGAGAGAAACATCAATGTGTGGTTGCCTCTCACGTATCCCCTACTGGGGACCTGGCCCGCAACCCAGACATGTGCCCTGACTGGGAATCGAACTGGCAACCCCTTGGTTCTCGGGCCGGCACTCAGTTCACTGAGCCACACCAGCCAGGGCTGAACTTCTTAATATGGTTTATAAAACCCTTCTTCTCTCCACCTTTTCTTTTACCATGTTCACCTTTGTACTTGACACTCCAGCCATACTGAAATTCTTTCAGCTTTATGAATATGTCATGCCCTTTCTTACTTCTGAGTCTTTACAACACTGTATTTCTACCTGGAGTACTCTTCTTCCCCCTTATACCCTGGCTGATTTGTGCTCTTTCTCCATGTTTCAGCTCACATCTCCTTCTTCTAGAAAGTAGTTCCTGATACTGCCAGGCTGGGTTAGTCTTGTGTACTGCTCTTATCCACACACTGCCTCATGCCACAGTGTAATTCCTTGTTTCTACACGTTGTTTTCCCCAACTAGAGTGTGAGGACGGAGACTATGCCTCTTTCTTATCATCACGTCCTCAGCACGTAGCAGGTTTGGGAATGTGTGGGCGCAGAGACAGTGTTGTTCACCCCCCTTCACTCACAGTGCAGCAGGGGGAACCCACAGTCACAGAGCGGCTGCGGTCTGATGCCTCAGTGTAGAGGAATGTGGTTGAAGAAAATGTTTCTTGAGGTAAAGATTTTCATCAAAGTGGTGAAGATGAATTTTCACCACAGGACAGGTAGTTATGTGAGGTGATAGAAGTGTTAACTGAACGTATTGCGGTGATCATTTCTTAGTATATACGTGTGTCAGATCATCATCTTATGTCCCTTAAATGCAGACTCCCAGTGTTGCATGTCAGTTATATCTCAGTGGAGTTGCAGAAGGAGTGGTTGAAACAAAGAGTTTGACAAAGGGGTAAATGGTAAAAATCACTTATCTGGAATCTCATGCTGAGTGAATGAGACCTTACTATATTAAAAATATTTTGTTTTCATTTAAAAAAGCAATTCATGGCATGTATACTTTTAGATTTTAGAATTTTAATTTGTGCACATATGTTAATAGGTCTGTTTTAAATTGAATTTTAGGTTGAACCATATGAAATTACTATTTTCATGGTCCAGTGTTAGCCATTTCATGTGTTTTGGCCTTCCAGTAGATGAGATTGCTGATTTGTTTTAGAGTGGCGGAGCCGTTGCCTGACGGTGGTGCCCTTCTGTTTCAGTACGCATTGCCTCTCCAGCTGGTGAACAACCAAACCATGACCGTGTGGATGGAGATCTTCCGGACTGTTATTGACAGGACAGTTCCCCCCGTAAGAGAGAGCTTCTGTTCTTAAGAAAAATTGGGGAAACTCGGGCTTGGAATACTTGTGGTAGACTGATTTATAATTCCAGCCTATTTGGAAAAAAAGTTACTACTGTAGTAAAAATAATTACTAACACATAGTCAGTTTTGTATTCAGGAATATTTATGGCCAGGAATATTCAGGTAAGCAAAACTAATAAAATAACTGTATTTCATTCCTACTAAAATGATTAAAAATTTTTGAAAATTGGTATTTATTCCTCTAGCCTTTTTTCTTTGTGTCTGTATGTAACCATATTTTACTTGTAAAAATAGTATATGTAGTTACTGTTTTGAAATTTATTTTTCATTTAAAATCTTTTATAAGTGTTTTTGTGATTACGAATGTTTTTATGCTGTCAGTTTTGTTGAATGCTTCATTTGCTGGATGTTTAGATTGTTTTAGTTTTTTAGTGTTTTAACTATAAGGATGTAGTTAAATTTTTATACACATACATGATTATATTCTTTGGATAGATTCCTTCGAGAAATGTTTAAAGCTTTGACAGATCTTGCAAAGTGTTTTCCAGAATCATTGCACTGGCTTATACTTTAATGAACAGTAACTGAGAATATCTTTTACATAAAATTCTAAATTTGTCAGTTTGACGGGTAAAAGGTAGTGTCTCATTTTTATCTGTAATAATAATGATGCTATAATTATCAAATTAACCGAAATAATCAAATTAAATTAAAATATATCAACTATTTTAAGATTTAAGCTTGTCTTCAAGTATGCAGTATTTTTTCTCTTATTTATATCTTGGGACATACTATGTTTAAGTTTAATTTATCTACCTTAATGCACAGAGTGTTTGCATTTTTGCAGACATACACTTGTGTTACTGTCACCCAAATAAAGATATAGGACCTTTGTGTTATCCCAGAGTTTCCTCGTGTCACGTGATATTTTGTATTTGTTTCCTACTTATTTGGGCCTTTTGAAAAATAGGATATGGATGTGAACAACAGCATTGATTGGCTAGTTGAAATTTGCTTATTTAATTCGTAGCTAGCAATCTATAAGTAGGAATTTGCACTTGTATGGCAATCTAAATTCAGAATTAATATTAACCTGTAGCAAGATTTATTCTGCCTCTGTTAGTCACGTAAACCCTTTTATTATGCAGACATTTAATCTGGGTGTGTTTGTCCTCGTAGGAGACCCTGCAAATTGATGAGGATGATAGACCAGAACTAGTCTGGTGGAAGTGTAAGAAGTGGGCTCTGCATATTGTAGCTCGTCTTTTTGAACGGTAATGCTATTTGTTAGATTTATGATCTTATGGTCTGTATTTCAGTATTGGATATAATAAAATTGGATAGGTCTCTTGATTGTCCACAGAATGTGGTTATTTGTCTTTGGTGCCTTAGAGGACAAAAAGTCACCTTCTGTTTTAAAGTAGGCTTAATTGTGATCACTGACTTGGAGATCATAAAGAGGTGCTGGGTTTTCTCTGAATCTTTCTATTTTTCTATAAAAAGAATGGAGAAATGACATTGTTTAGCTTATTGGAAATATCCAGGAATTGTACAAAAAGGTGCTTGGCCATTCAGCTCTTAGTCAAATTTAATTATGGAAGCATTTATTGAAAAATACATGTTGGATATATTTTTATTTGTAATATTTACCCTTTAGGAGATCTTTGTTAACTAAGTAGGTAGAAGTTTCTATCTGAAGTTTTAGTAAGACCCAGAGTCAAAGTGCAGTTCATTGTGATTTCATTTTGGGGCTTGTGAAAAGTAGGGAAAGTGTTAGTTTTTGCCCCAGTAGAATATTTTTCAACAAGGGATTGTATTTAAGCTAGTGAACATGCTTGTTTTTAAAATTTACTCTATTTAAACATTTTCTCTTTGTATTTTAAGCTATGGAAGCCCAGGAAATGTCACAAAAGAATATTTTGAATTTTCTGAATTCTTTTTGAAAACCTATGCAGTGGGAATTCAGCAGGTAATGAACTTATGCTTTTTAAATAGAAGGATGGTTACTACTGGTAGTAGTTAAATTATTTCTGTCCATTTAAAAGTAGGTTACAAACATATTAATACGCTGTGTATTTATAGGGGATGAACTCGCAGCTCTGGAATTTAATATAGTGCAATTAGTTTTAGAACCAGGTAGCCTAGGGCAGCTACCACGTAAGTGTCCTTCCAGACTCCCAGATGCCACACGCAGACCTTTTCGGTTTGTTGGTGCAGTATAGCAGTCACCATTATTAGGTTGGATTCTTCTGTTAACTTTCTGACCTCTAATGAGTTTCTTACCTTCTGTTTCTTTGAGGCTTACCTCTTTGTTCCAAGCCTTTTTTTAAAATAAGAGGTAATGGAATACAAATTGTTCTATTTCAAGAGAAGTTGAGCTCAGAAGTTAAAGACTTTCAGCTGAGAACTTACTCATTTTTTATGAAAGTTTGGGTACCATTTTATACAGTAAAAATTAGGAATTCTTGAGAATAATATTTAAAAACTACAAGTGGACCTGAAGATTGGTTGATCTGTATTGCCATTTGAATCATGATATTTTTGTTTATATTTCAACAAATAAAATTTATTGACTATTGAGCACTGTCTGGGTCAGGACCATATTGAAGAAGCAATGATTGCTCATATGTAGTGAAAGCCTTTAATCTATAGAGGTGTTTCTAGATTTTTATAAATTTATGCATATAGGCTTCTTTATTGTAAATGATATAAAGTTAATGTTCAAACCTGTCTTCTGAGACAAAATACTTCCTTTTATAGATTGTCATTTTGTCTGGTATCATTTTATGGATTATCGTTTCTAAAAAGTACCTTGCAGCAGTTCAGGAAAGCTATGGCTGTAATTTTCTCACAAATTATTTTATTGCCCTTTGGAACAGTCTATAGGGAAAATTAGTGAATAATGATTAAAATGATCTGTTCAGCAGTTCACTGTGAATACCAGCGTACTCAGGAAGCTGGCCAGCTTTGCCTTCTGCTCTCTCCACTGCTGTTAAACCCGTTAGGCTTCCTGAAGTTGATGTCCTCTTAAGGTGTGTTCAGTAGAGTTTTTCCAGTCTCAGGTAAACGTGAGCGTGTCTGGGCACACATACATTTAAATGTCATGGCGTCGCAGCCGTGTCCTAAACTGTTCGTACCTTAGTTGTTTACGCTGCATATTCCTAGTATTTAAAAGTAGTTTTCTCATCCCCACCACCTTCACCGTGTATGAGCCACACTGTGTTGGTAACATGCTGTTCAACCGCACCCATTTTTAGCCTGCATTGCTCGCATTGCTGAAAACCACATAGGTCCTGGAGGGACTTCAGACAAACTTTATAAACCTGAATTTTATATAATTTGAACTGAGTTTATCTTCTGAATTTATAAGTTTTGTACATGTTTTGAAAGAACCCTTTTTACTTAATTCATCAGTTCATTCATCAGCTTGCTACAGGGAAGAGATCGGAGACGGGAACTAGAACACTGACTTCACTGTGTTACCTCTAACCCAGGGTCCTTGGAACAGTCATAGCTGCTTTGGGCATGGTTCCATCCTTGTAGATAATCTCTCTCTTTTAAAAAATATCTTCTCAGTTTTGTGTTACGTTTCTTAAGACTTTCTGTGGACTGAGATTCTAAAATAAAATTCCTCCATATTTTCTTCTAGGAATTGTAAGCTTTCCTTTCTTTTGTTGTTGAAATATTTTTTTATCTGGAATTTATTTTGGGATGAAGTTTAGTTAGCTTCATTGTTTTTTTAGAGGGTTAATCAGTTTACCTTTTTTTGGATAACTTATTATTTCTCTTGGTTTGCAGTGCAACTTTGACGAGTATTAAAATATGCCTGTGGTGATTCTTGCTGTCTGGTTGTTTTCTGTGTTCATTTAGTCAAGTCTGTTGTTGCTGTTTTTTTAACAGGAATCTTAATTTACTTGAAGAGCTAATATGTGGAGTACAGGGTAGATTTACTCTGAGTACATCCATTGGTTAGAAGTAGGACAAATGGCCGGAAATCACAGTAAGACACCGTTCCAATATAACATGGATGTACCTAATAATTAAATTTGCCCACGAGTTTTCTCAGAAAATATTGAGTTCCTTATAAACCTGGTATTCTTTATGCATTCTGGGTTTTATGTCATGCCTGAAGTGCTCCTCCCCTTAAATTTAAAACTGTACATGTTCTCTTATATTTTCTCTTCCTGCTTCCTTGTAGGTACTACTAAAAATTTTAGACCAGTACAGACAGAAAGAGTACGTAGCGCCCCGAGTTCTTCAGCAGGCCTTCAACTACCTCAGCCAAGGGGTGGTCCACTCCGTGACATGGAAGCAGCTGAAGCCACACATCCAGGTTAGTGTCGGCAGTTCCCCAAGCACTGGCTGGTTCAGTGAGGCTTTCTGAACAGAGAAGGTATTACTAACTCATACTGTATATTGAATATATTTTCATTTCCACTAATAATTACAAATGGCCGCAGTCTTATACTTATTTGGAGGACTTGGAGATTTAAGTATTTGAGAAGAGGGAGAACTTGAAGTTTCATGAGTTGGAAGGCTTGGATTCTGTTGATCTTCCTTAACTGTTTACTTAAAGATAGAATTCCACATTGTTATTTAAAGAGCAAATGAGAATGAAAAATTATGGGCCATTAATAAATAAAGTCTTATTTGCTTGCAGACAATTTTGAGTAATTCAACGATGTTAGGAACTGAATTTGTTTTTCCTCTTAAACTGTAAATTCTTAAATTCTGTAATCTCTAAGATGGTATCTAAAAAGGAAAATAAATTCTTTTTCTTTGCCTTTGGTGTCCAGGATAGAATTTGTTTAGTATTATCTTATTACAGGTTTTAAGAAATATAATATGATTTGCATTGTTTTCTATGGATATCTTAATATTTGTCTAATCTCCTTGATCAAAGAGGGATCATTCTTTGCTATTAAAAGATACTGTGTTCCTATAAAGTAAGGGTGAATTGTGACAGTATTTTTTTTTCTACTTGATGCCTTTGGCCTTACCTGTACATGGCTGTAATGCAGGATTAAGAAAACTTATCTTGAGGCTGAATTTTTTTCTCTTAGAAATATTTAATTTATTTAAGAGATGATTGTTTTTAAATATGTAATTGTCAGCACACAAAAGCAGTGTACACACAGACGTGGTTTTTTTCTTTGCCCCCGAAACCTGCATTTGTAGAGTAGGAAATTAGGTTTTTGAAAATGGAAGAAGGAGAGAAAATTTTAATATTGTTTGCTAGGTCTACATTTAGGACCGAATTTGAAATGAAAAACAGTTCACAGAAAGAAATACAATAATAAATATAACCATGCTTGATATTTATTTCTCTTACGTTTAATACTAATTTGTTAGTAAAACTTTATTATCCTTTCTGTTCCTTCAAAAGAACACTTACATTCATCTCTTTCTCTGTATCTCCAATCAGTTGTTTAAAAACAGTCTTACGCTTGCCCCTCGCCCTCAGCCCCCTGCCCGCACCCTAGGCTCTTGCTTTCCTGTCTCACTTTAGCCACTGCAAGCTTCGTAGAAAATAACATTTGGGAAAACTAGCTTTATAAAGGCAGTCAGTAAATACGTTATTGGTGTTCCCCAAATCTGAATAGCATATACTTTGTTGTTGTTTTTCTTCCTCTGTAGAATATCTCTGAGGACGTGATCTTCTCTGTGATGTGTTACAAAGATGAGGATGAAGAGCTGTGGCAGGAGGACCCATACGAGTACATAAGGATGAAATTTGGTAATCAAGGTGTTTGATTCCTCATTCATTCCTGGGCACCTAAAATATTGTAGCTGAATTTACACTTGAAGCAGATTTTATTACTTTGTTAAATTCTCAAAGTTCTGCATTGTGCACTAACCTTTGAAACTCGTGTGAGTTTGGTGTTCTGTAGAACCGGTGAACTTGAGGCCTTTGGGTCTGGGAGGCGAAAACCCGCTTTATTTTATCCCTCTTACGGGTGCTGCAGCAGTCTCGGAGCTGTCTGTAACTTCTCTGTCGTGATGCTGATGCTGATTCTGATCATGCTGATGTGTAGGGACTGTCCCTTTCTGTGTCTTTTGGGATACCCTTTTATCGATTGGGTCGTGCTCAGTCTGGCAGATCCTTGGGATTTCTGCATGTTTGAGGAGCACCTCAATTGAGTTTGCTTCCTTATCCCAGAGACTAAGTATTCCACAAGGGAATGAGGTTATCTACAGTGGCCCCATTGTGTGGCCCGGTTTCTGGGGTGGTGGGGGGGTTTAGTTTCGATTTTCCTCGAAGCTGTTGAACAGTGTAGATTGCCTGAGTTCATTTCCTTTTATCCCCAGTTTCAATTAATTGCTTCATGGAATACTCAGGCACTTAACATAGCAAAATGTTATTTTTACCTGTTTCTCCCACAACTTAAGAGTGATCTGAGGGCAGGGGCTCTATCTTATTTATTTGCTTCATTGTGCATTCTCCATCCCTTCTGCATCTCTGCGTACTAGTGTTTGGCCCTAGTATGTCTTTGATAAATGTTGAAATAAATAATTGGTAAAACTAGCACTGCCCAGGGCATGTGGAAGGTGCTGTGGCAACACAGGGCTCTCCCTTACTGGGCCAGGTGTCTCTGGCTACTTGAGTTAAACCTGCTGGTATAGATGCTAGATTGCTTTTCCAGTGCTTGGTGTTAGTGTTATTTGATTCAGTAAGTGAGGAATGCCTCTTCTGTTGGAGACAAAAGACAGGAAACACAAATGAATGAGAAATGGTATTTACCATCTGCTTCATTCCTTCATTCTTCCTTTTCCTTTTAAAAACCATTACACATGGGCACGATTTTTCCCCTTCCTAGTGCCTTCGTTTTCCTAGGAGCCGTGATTAGCCAGTCTCCTATCTTTTTCTGTTGTATTTTTTTTCCATCACCATTTATCCCCCTTGTACCTTCTCCCTGCACAGCCACCACACTGTTGTCCATGTTCTGGAGTCCTTTTTCCTTTTTGCTGAATCCCTCCACCCCCTAACCTCCCTGCCCCCAGAGCTGTTATCCTGCTCTCTACCTATGAGTCTCTCTGGTTTGCTTTTTAGTTCAGTTTGTTCTTTAGATTCCACATGAGTGAAATCATATGGTATTTGTCTTTCTCTGACTGGCTTATTTCACTTAGCATAATGTTCTCCAGTTCATCCATGCTGTCATAAAAGATAAAACTTCCTCCTTTTTTTTTTTTTTATGGCCAAGTAGAATTCCATTGTGTAAAGGTCGCATAGTTGTTTTATCCACTCATTTATGGACGGATACTTGGGCTGCTTCCAAATCTTGGCATTTGTAAATAACGCTGCAAAGATCATACGGGTGCTTAATGTTCTTTTGTGATGGGGGTCTGCGTCATCATGGATGAAAATGAGACATTCACACAGATTACCGAATCTGGTGGAGGAAAAGGGACAGCGTGGCTTTTCTCTCAACGGGAGCAAAAGCCTCTGCCCTTGCTCCAATGAGCTTTTATTGTCTTACTGGGCACTTTATAAGAAGGTCCTCATTAACTATGCACAGGCTCACTTTAGGTGGTCACCTTTTACAGAAAACAAAGGAGCCAATGCTGCTAGTCACATCACAGAAGAGGGATATTTGCAAATGAAAAGGCAAAAGTAGTTGGACCTGTTACACTCATCCTTGGAAGGTTTAGTATGGTTTTTAGGAAGTTGCTTTGCAGTAAATGTCCTCAATTCAGGGTGAGGGAGTTTTAGCAAAAAGCAAGACTCGTAGTGGCCTAGGTACATTGCAGGCCTGCTTCTCCACAGGAGAACCTATCTGTGGGTGTGGGTCCTGTGCATCTCAGAGTAGGAGCTGGGCCCACGCCACACCGAGCGGTCTCCTACACTTTTGAATTAGTGTGTTGGGCTCCTTTGGATATGTTCTCAGCAGTGGGATTGCTGGGTCAAAAGGCAGATCCATTTTTAAGTTTTTGAGTATCTTCATACTGTTGTCGACAGTGGCTGCACCAATTTGCATTCCCACCAACAGTGCAGAAGGGTTCCCCTTTCTCCACATCCTGGCTTATGATGACATCCATTCTGATGGGTGTGAGGTGATGTCTCATTGTGGTTTTAATTTGCATCTCTGATCATTAGTGATGTTGAGCATTTTTTCATATGTCTATCTTTTTCAATGCATTTTTTAAATGTTTAGCTTTTCTGTAATACCTGTTCTTTTTGTAATGTCAGAGTAATTGTTCAGCTGTTCAGAAAGTTACCATTATTTCTTTTTTTTAACAGTTGGTTTTTTCTTTACAGTTTTTTTAAAATTGATTTTTGGAGAGAGGGGAAGGAAGGGAGAAAGAGGGGAGAGAAACATCAATGTGTATTTGACTCTCACATGCTCCCTACTGGGGACCTGGTCCACAACCTAGGCATGTGCCCTGACTGGGAATCGAACCGGTGGCCCTTTGGTTTGCAGGCTGACATTCAGACCAGTGAGCTACACCAGCCAGCACACACTTATTCTTACCAAATGAGATACTGTTTTTAGAAATAAAATAAGAGCTATGAGTGTTGACAGATTTTACATTTTATTGGTTAATAGAGAATATGGATAACTCAAGACTAGCTTAAGTGCTTTTTCCTTAACCATTTCCTTTTTATTAACCATAGAATGCAGTGGCTAGTTTTGATTATTATACTTTACTTTTGTATAATATACATAGCGAACAATTATTACATTAGTTTTCTTTTTATATTTTTGTCATTTGCAGTTGTTTATATGAATGAAACACTCCTATCTAAATGTATTGACTGATATTAGTAATAAAGTTTTTAGATTCGGTGACAAGTACAAGAACCCAGGCTTTGATGTTAAGGCAGCCTGGGTGTGTGAGCGCTGGCTTGGCCACCCACCCCGGGCACTGTGGGCAGGTTACTGAACTGTCTGAGTTTCAGTGTTTTCAGCTATGCAGTGGGCAGTAGTAAGAGTGCGGCATGGATTAAATGGGATGGATAATACACATAACTAGTTGTGTTAACAGCTTAGTGTGGAATACTATTGAACACATGCTGGTTGAAATCTTGGTATAATGCCTGGCACAGAGTAAGTACTCAGTAAATGTTAGTTATTAGTCTTATTATGTTTGTGTTTTATATTTTGAGGCAAAGACTTAGACTTGGTATTATTTTTATATTTAAATGTGGATATATCAGATACTTCTCAAGTTGTCATGTTGTTATATAAAACTGCCCATTCTGAAGTTTTCATGTAGTTAAGTGGTGTGTTTTACACCCATATATATATACAACAGTACCCTTTGAATACCGGTAGGACTTACCTGTCGACAGAGCCAAGTGCTATCCTAGCAGTCCCTCAAGACAGTTGTTACACTTGCTGTTTCCTTTCCTTGGAGAATTGAACCTTCAGGTTTCCCTGTAGAGCTTTCTCCCCTATTCATTCAGTTTCTACTTACTTGTCATCTTAAAGGAACATTGCAGAGGCTTTCCCTCACCCCCTATTTAAACTATACTTTCTATAGCACCCTGTGTCCTGTCATTCTGTGTCTCTTTGCCCAGTTGTACATTTGTTTCTAGCCTGACACGTGTGTGTGTGTTTGTGTGTGTGTGTGTGTGTGTGTAAGGTTTCGTACTCTCACCTTGTAAACTCCGTGAACCCTTTCTGTTTGATCTTTGTGTTCCCAGAGCCTAGAACAGTGCCCGGTACATAGTGAGCACTAAATAAATTTTTACCGTTCTTTTGCTAGAGATATAGCAGTTGCCTTATCCTCAGTGAAACAGATATCCTAAAATGGGTTGCTTTTTCAAATATGATTGTCTAAAAAGACAGCCTGTAGAGTTTGATGCTTTTGTGCATTGAAAACAGCGGTAGCCCCTTAGCTCTTGTATGCGGTCAACCAGTGTTGTGTGTGGGCTGTTTTGTTTCTCGGGTTTGGAATAGTGATTAATCAGGTTTAAAATACATAAGAGGGAATTATATTTTTACTAACATGGTTTAACCTTTTAACATCTTAGATATTTTTGAAGATTATGCTTCTCCTACCATAGCAGCCCAGACACTCTTATATACTGCTGCGAAGAAAAGAAAAGAGGTAGGTATATAGTTATTCTTTTTAAATCCTGTGTTGTTTGGCACTTTAATATAACCCTAGTAATTAAAAAATGGTATCTATTCATCATAATCTGTCACTTTAAGAATGCTTTCCTGTCCTAGTAAGTGAAAAGTGTTATTTTGTTTTATTTATAACTACTTGATAAAACATAATAAACTGGCTTTAATTTTGAAAATTTGTGTTTTGTATATAATATTATAATAATGTGGTGAAAGCTAATGTACGCTAAAATGTATTCTTCTCTTTCTTTAGGTGTTGCCAAAAATGATGGCATTCTGTTACCAAATCCTGACAGACCCAAACTTCGACCCTAGGAAGAAAGATGGAGCCCTGCATGTGATTGGTTCCCTGGCTGATATTTTACTGAAGGTTAACTTTTTTAAAATTTAATTTACTTAAAACTGTAAAGCACAGGCAAATGAGAGAATATGAAAGTTATGGATAGTTTGAAGCTAGTGACTGCTTCTGCATGACTGAGTTGACTGTAAATATTCTTTCTGTCACCTGTTTTTTTAGTTAAAAGGAACATTTGACTTTTTTGTCAGTGTTTCCATATGGAACTGTTGCTATATAAAAAAAACATGAAATGTCTTTGTTTCTACAAAAATCAGTCAGTATCAAATAGTATTTAAGATACAACTTTTATCTTATTTTAAAATAAGCAATATGTAGGTGAAATAATTTTACAAAATTGTAAATAGAAATATATTAAGTGTAAGTCATAATAAATATACTTTGTTGGAATGTGATTTCTACATATGAAAAAGACATTGATGAGTTGAAACTTAGTTTCTGTTTCCTAACAGAAGAGTTTATTCAAGGACCAGATGGAGCTGTTGCTGCAGAATCACGTCTTTCCGTTGTTGTTGTCTAACCTGGGGTATCTTCGAGCTAGAGTAAGTTTTTCGTATTTTCATTACATATCTTAAAGTGTTCATTTGTAAGGTAATTATTGAACTAAATGTTTTTGGATAAATTGACGCATATTAAGGTGAAATGAAGTCAGATTGTTTCTTAGGTCACATAAGCTGAATAAAGAACAAACTAGTACATAAAGTGATTTGAGGATTTTAATTTCAGCTGTTTTCATTTTCCATCCTAGCCTCACTTCCTGCATATGCAAAGCATGCAGTGAGGGGGATGGCTTTGCAGCCATGGTGCAGAGTAAATTCATAAATGGATTAATTTTCAGTGTCCAAAAAACAGCATGGAATTCTAGTTTGCCTAAAAACCTGATTATGATTTCTAGTATATAAGGTTCATATGCCTTAGTAAAATGGAGAAAATGATAATCCATGTAAACTTATTTGTGTTTTAAGTGTGTATTCTAGAAGCAATATACTCTATGGAGAAATAGAACTTTAATTCAAGAGCCTAGTATTTATCTTTATAACTACATCAACACAGAAAAATGTCTTGCTAAACACAGCATATGTTATTAATGCCTTATACATTTTGAAGCATTTTATAAACAAGATAATTATCACTAGAGAAATATTTGGGCAAATGTAGATTAGAGATGTCAAGCACACTCAAGTGTTTTTATAGGTGAGCTGCTATCTTCGAGAGTATGTATAAAGTGTAATTCTCTTGATAAAAGTCTTCAGTAATTCAAATTAATTACTGTTGATTGTGTGTGATGCACATAGAAATTTTTTTTTTTTTTATAATTTTGGAGCTTTTGAATGTTTTCTCTCTTTTTTTTTAAGATTTTATTTATTTTTATTTTTAGAGAGGGAAGGGAGGGAGAAAGAGAGAGAGAAACATCAATGTGCGGTTGCTGGGGGCCATGGCCTGCAACCTAGGCATGTGCCCTGACTGGGAATCGAACCTGCGATGCCTGGTTCGCAGCCCGCGCTCAATCCACTGAGCTACGCCAGCCAGGGCAGAAATTTTTTTTTTATGTAAACACAATTTTTTTTAAAGAAAAAATTTTAAAAGTAATAATATGGTTCTGTAGTCTAACAGTTTAAGATTTGGTCATCTATACAAGGTTTAAAATTCTTCATACCTCACATGAATGGCAAAAGGAGGTTTGGTGTGATGTAAGGGAAGCAGTGTTTCATTTGTTTGCTGCAAAGCCTGGCCTGTGAATGTCAAACATTGGTTTGTGGTGGCTTTAACATATAAATGATAAATTAGGTATGGATCATAATATTTATTAAAAGCATAAACAGGACTTTTTTCTTTTCTCTTTTTTTAGGAATGTTCTCTGAATTATTCAGTTTTTCAACACATGGTTCACAAACTTGAAGCCAATTCGAGCTTAAGTAGCAATAGGGGCTAGGCTAGGATTTATATTTGAAATCGGGTAGACTTTCTTTTTTATAGACACTTAAATTTGGCTCTGTTTTCTTTTTCCTGTGAAAAATGCTATTTCATATAGGTAATTTAAAAGTAATCAAACTGCCTGTTTAAAAATAAAATGGTTGGGAAATCCAGAAGTTAGCAACTAAGGCTTATATGCTACCCTCCAAAGAAGAAATAGCACTCGGTACAATTAATGATGTATGAGTTATGCATAGCATTATTACAGAATGCCATAAGCCTAAGAGTTTCCTATTTACTTTCTTACAACATAGTCCTGTTGGGTGCTGCACGCGTTCAGTTCTTTGAAGTTCCATAACGAGCTCAATCTGAGAAATGCCGCCGAACTGGCGAAGAAGAGCCTGATTGAAGACAAGGAGATGCCTGTCAAAGTGGAGGCCGCCCTGGCCCTCCAGTCGCTGATCTCCAACCAGACACAAGGTGAAGCCAGAAAACCTGTCCGAAGGTCCGCCTGCTTGTTTGCTTGTGTTCGGACATGGTCTTCTCAGGCCATTTTCCTCACCTGCTTCCCTACTGGGGGGGATTCTATAAGTCTTAAGATTTGGGGTTTGGATTTCTCAACGTCTGCCCCTCAGAATTTAATAGGAGTTTATTCTTGACTTTTTTAAGGAATTCTTTTTCACTGTGGTTTCCAGACAAATTTTAGATTAGGGAACAAGTTGATACTTGTTGGGCATTATGGTTGACTGGGAATTCAGAGACTTGGTGTCTAGTTTTGATTGTGCTACTACTTTGCCACATAAACCTGGGCAAGGCACATGATTTGTTAAGGCCTAGATATCCATATATTTAAATTTAGGGGGTTGGGCCAGATGGCTTCAAGATTCTTTCAACCCTAAGATTCTATGGTTTTGTTACTTCTGAAAGTAGCAACTATCATTTCTAGTAAGTGATAATGTAGATATTTCATTTGTTTAGAAGAATATTCCTTTCCAAGTTCAAGTAAACTTTTGAAAATAAACATGAACCCAGTGTCCCTCTATTCAGCAGTGTTTGAATGGAAGTCTGAGTGTTGTATAAGGACACATGGGGAGGAGGCTGGACAGAGATGAGTTGGGGCAGGGATGGGCACCACCAGTACTGGGGATAGTTCTGCGTATGTAGTTTTTATACTGTGTCATGCTAGTGACAGAACATACTTGTAATTTAAATTTCGCAGTGGGGGCTGTCGGCATTTTGGGCAGGACAGTTCTTTCCTGTGCGGGATTGGTTATCCCTGTGTTGCTCTGGGAAATATAATGTGTTGATGGAGAATATTTTGGTGCAGCGTTGTAACTTACTGAACACAGAACAAGAATCTGTCTAGAACTGTTACACTGTGTCACTTTACCTTGTGAGCAAGTTAATTCTTTTTATCACTTGTGAATGGCTAATGTTTTAGTGATTTTGTTTGTTTTATTGCATTAGCTAAGGAGTATATGAAGCCACATGTGAGGCCTATTATGCAGGAGCTATTGCATGTTGTTATAGAGACAGAAAATGATGATGTAACTAATGTTATCCAGAAGATGATATGTGAATACAGTCAAGAAGTAGCCTCAATTGCTGTTGATATGACCCAACAATTGGTAAGACTGGGAAAAGTTTTATGTTAGTTTGGTATAAAAGCCTTGAATAATCTAAATAAATTAAACTGCAAAATTTAGAGTTCAGTTTTATGTGTAACTACAATGTTAATATAAAAATGTTTGCTCTTCTAATCTTGACTCTTAATTTCTATATTTAATTAGATTTAAATCTAATAACATTTAAGATGATCTGCTGTCATCTATAATATTCTGAGATTTCATAATGACTTACCTTAATGCGAGCCTTCTAAATTTTCACTCTGGACTTTGAATCATGAAACTCATTTGTTTTCAGTTTTAGGAAATTTCTTATATTACTTCCTTGATGAATTTTTCCCTGCTTTTTTTTTTTTTCTTTTTTTTTTGGTCCTGTAGTTCTGATGTAGAATATTGGGCCAGGACTGAGGTTCTGATTTCCTTACCTTTCTCTGCCGTCTGCTGTGTCTGTTCTTTTTGTCTCTTTTCCTAGGTGATTCCTTGACTTTGTCTTCTAAACCTTCTATCCAATTTTTCATTTGAGTTTTACTAGATTTCAGTTTTCCTAGATTTTGGATGTATTTGTTTCATGACACCCGGAAGTTAAATACTAGCTCTCTGGTTACTGTAATAGCTAATGTATATTCTACTCCAGCGACTAGATAAGGAAAAAATGGCTATGTTTAAAACATGACAGGTTCTGTCATTGATCACTCGGCAAAGTGCATGACTTTGCCGACATTTATGTGTGTGACACTGCTCTTTGCTCACTTACAGTGAAGAGGAGTGGCTTCGACGATACTGATTGTTGAATGTGTCTATGTTAATTTTGTAGGCAGAGATATTCGGTAAAGTTCTTCAAAGCGATGAGTATGAAGAAATCGAAGACAAAACAGTAATGGCCATGGGAATTTTACACACCATTGACACTATCTTGACAGTGGTCGAGGATCATAAAGAGGTGGGATTTCTTTGTGTTTTATTTTGTCATTATAGTACATTAACTGAAATTCACGTGGTCAGTGGGCACACATTTTAAAGTCCTGACTTTTACATTGATATTGAGTTATGTTGCTAAATGTTAAAAATTGTTCTCAGATTTTAAAGACATATTAAAATGATTGAGGGGAAATATTAAATATGGTTATAAGTATGTACTATATCCTTTTGTTCTGAACTGAACTGAGTTCAGTACATCACGTCTGCTCTGTGCCGGGCTAGGTTTTTAGGGAATACCAAAGTGAGTAAGACTTGAGTTTCCCCTTCTGGAATCCATAGTCTAGCCTTCTTGGTAGAGGGTGATAGCCACTCAGTCACAATGGCAAATATTAAATAATGTAACAAAATTCTGATGTAACAATTATTGTGAGGGTGGAAGGGAAGAAGAGCTTAAAACATCATTTCTCCTGAGCTGAATTCCAGAACAGTTCAGGAAAAGAGATGTGCAGACAGTCATCCAGTGCTTTCCCACCCGTCAGCTGGTAGACTCCTGCCCCGCCACCCTGAGTCAGATGGAGCAGGCAGCGGCAATGTCCTCTCGCAGAAGGGGAAAACAAGGTTCGGGTAGTTTCAAGGGATGTGTTTAGCGTCACCAGATTTTGGGTTTGCAGTCCAATCAATCGTTCTGATAATGTATTAATTTGTCCCCATCTAAAACCTCTGCTCTCCTCCGCAAGGATCACATAACCTTTCCTTCATTCGAATTAGATTTGTGTTCTTGACTTCCTTGAGCTCAGCTGACTTGTTTGGCGTTGAGAGCAGCTCTCGTTTTATACAGCGAGGGCTCAGGAAGCAGGTGCCAGTTCTTTAAATGACATTGTTAAACTCCGTGGCTGCTGATTTACCCTGTGTTTATCACAAAGCGAATCAGGATCACCAAACCCTTAAAACGGTCCCATATTCTTCCCCTGGGTAAGCCTTCTTTCACCCAAAAGGCGTAACGTGAATTCCAATTTCCATGTTCATTATTTTATTTTAGTTTTACATCCTTTTGAAACTGTATGGCCCTCTTGGGGACAGTGAGGTGTCCCAAACTAAATCATGACAGTATACTTGAGGGTAGTTCTTTCACCTTATACGTAGAGCTTGTATTTTAAATTTGAAGAGACGTGAGAAATCGCCGAGTCCAGTTTCCCACAGTGTGTGTGGAGGGTGGAGAGCTGTAGAATGAGCGGCAGGGTTATTTTGAAAACTAAACAGCATTTTATATTTTTGTTTTAATTTTTTTACTTGGTATTAAATTTATTTTGAATTTCAAGTAAAATTAAAGGAGCATGTGAACTTACTGTGATTAATTATCAAGGGAGGAGAGGGTTGAAACTGAGAGAGAGCACTACTCAAATCCAGTCTGCTCACTTACACGTGAGAAAACTTAAAGCCTTCAGCTAAATGGCTTTTGCAAGGTCACAGATTAGTGATTTTCAACTGTTTTCTCTCATGCACACACAAACTAATTACTAAAATTTTGCGGCACACCAAAAAAAGATTTTTTTTGGCAACGGGACCAAAAAAAACCCCAGGTATAATTTTGATTCATTCATACCACACGGCTATTGTTGTGTTGGCTGTTGTCATCTTTTTATTTGATAATCTAAGGGAAAGAGGTCAGTGCTGCTGACTGAATAGTCAGGTGTTGCATGTTTTAAAAATTCTTCTGGTACTCCATTTGAAAAGTGCTGTCATAGATAATTACGGGCAAAACAAGGACCGGAATATTGTCTTCCAGTTGCCTGTCCTATGATTTTAAATTTCAGGTTGTTAAAAGCAGACTTTGAAAACAGTATTTTCTCAAAAGGGAATGTCACCTGTGTGTGATTAATATGCAAATAATGTGTGAAGAGCACAATTAAATGTCTAAAAGCAGATTTTAAGCACGTGCAGTTTTGCTTAATGGTTTTAAATATATTGACAGATTTTTTAAACTGGGAAAGTTTGGATTATTTGAACTTTAAGACAAGTGTTTTAGCTAAATATTATAGAATACTTGTGAGAGTTGAAATAGGATACTTAGATGAAAATGTAACATAGAATGGGTTTTCATTTTTTCTAATTTAAAAACTATTTCATACAAACATATATTGAAAAATCAAAGGTGTGAAAAGGTATTCTGTGAAATTTCACTCTCTCACTCAGCCAGATTCTCCTCACAAGGGGGAAGCTCCTTTACCAGGTTTTTTGTGTCTTTTCAGAGATTTTTCTATTATAATATCTTGGCAACAAGTGAGTAGAATATGTTCATTTTCCTGTGATGAAAATGATAGCATACAGTTTTCATCTGCCATTTTTTACTTAATGTTTCTTTGAGTCTTCCATATTAGTCAATAAAGTTATATATTTTTAATAGTAGCATAATGTCTCTTTGTATGATGTATCAGATTTATTTAACCAGTCCCTTGATAATGGATTTAATTATCTCTTGTTAAATGGACATTCAGTTGTCCTAAATCTATGTAAATTCCTACTTTTTTTAAATCCTCACCCAAGGATATATGTGTTGATTTTAGATGGAGAGGAAGAGGAGAAACATCGATGTGGGAGGGAAACATTGATTGGTTGCCTCCCGCACGCACCCCGACTGGGGATCAAACCTGCTATCCAGGCATGTGCCCTGACAGGGAATTGAACCCGAAACCCTTTGGTGTACGGGACAGTGCTCCAACCAACTGAGCCACTCCTTCAGGACGAAAGTCTACTTTTAGATCACTGCCAGTCTGATAGGTGAAAAGTGTTAATCCTATGCTTAGCATTATGTATTAAACATGTTTTTATAAGGTTAAGGTCCATTTATATTTCTTTTTTGTAATTTTTTTGCCTTTTTGTTGATATGATTCCATGTGAGGGAAATTTTATCTTTGTGATATCATTTGAAAATATTTCCCTCAGTTTTTCATTTATCTCTGACTTCTACCTGCTCTATGCAGATGTTTTTAACTTTTGATACCAAATAACTCAATATATTTATTTCTGGTTTCTGGGCTTTGAGTCATTTTTTTTTCTTTAGGATTATACACAATTCTTTATATATCTTCTAGAATTTTTCATGTCTAAAGTTTTAATGTTGAAATCCTTAATGTATTATGAATTTATTTTGGTATAAAATATGAGGTAAGAAATTAATTTAATTCATAATTTTATTATGAATTTAATTCTCATTTCCATAATTGGTTTACCTCTCAGGATTTTCTGGTATTTTTACATGTTTAATTTTTCACATGAAGTTTAGAATTAACTTGTCAGCTTCTCTGAAAAAAGCCCTGTTGGTATTTTTATTGGGATAATTGTAACTTTATACATTAACTTCAGGATTATGATGAATTTTAAACTGTTTAAAACTTGTCTTTAGGTTACTCAGCAGTTGGAGAATATCTGTCTGCGGATCATTGACCTTGTGTTACAGAAACACGTGATTGGTAAGTTCAAAGGTTGAATAAAAATGTGAATTGAGAGTTTAAAAAAATCTGGTGAACCCTCAGTACATTTTTAGCCATTTAAATTCAAGAAGATGGACAATTTTGAGAAAGAGAAGATGGCATTCTCATCAGTTTTTAGATGTACTTTCTAATATCTGTATTTTTATTTAGAGAGAAATTTTGATGCATTCAATAAAGAACTTTTGGTCTTAGAATTTTTAAAGGGCAGAGAAGTTAAAATTTTACATTTTTAGAAACCAAGAGCCGGGGTGGGGTTCAGGTGAGGTTACTTGAATCTGGGATGGAAAACTGTGCAGTGACGGGTGTGTCTTATCAGAAGCGTGGCTTCATTGCTCTGCTGTCTGCTCCAGCGCCTGACTTCTGAGTAGAATTAGTAACCGTGCTGGATTTTATAAACCCATAGGAATTTGTAGAGGAGGCTGCTTTTCCATATATTCAAGCCTTTTGAAGATGCTAGTACCAAGGCATTTGGACTTGAGGGAGATGCCCCTGTGTAGTCCACACATAGAGAGAGGGAGATGGAAGAAAAGCCTGTTACTGCTTAGGAGCAGTTGTCACTCAGCTTGAGCATGTACTTCTAATATATATGGGTAATGTTTGCATGTACATTTATAGGCAATGTACATATATTACTTACCACATTTCCATACATAAAAATAGAAATGTAAAAGGATGAGATTAAAGGTGTTCTAGTACATTCCTTTCCCATCTCAGTGGATCATCTTGCACACTGCCTAGGGCATATGCTCCTTGTTTTGAAGTCACTGTTATAAAGCAGTAATTTTCAAACTTTGGTGTGCATAACAGTCACTAAGGAGCTAGTTAAAGTGAAGATTCCCGGACTTCACTAAAGTGAAGTAGTCCCAGACAGTCTGATTCTTAATTTGAGGCACTGCCCAGGAATCTGCATTTTTACTGAATAGTGCAGGTGATTCTCATACAGGTAACTTGGAGGTACTTTCTATTAATAGGATCCCTAGATGCAAGTGCTTTTCTTTACTTTCTTACTAGAGCAAATGCAAAACAGCTAACATAATCTAGTAGCCAGAAAAGAGTCGTCACTAGTAATTATAGGGAATTTGGTGGCTATTTTTTAAGCCTGGCTATTGTGGAAACGAGGAATTCTTAATGAAAGTGTTACACTAATAAACAGTGATTAGTAACATGATCAGAGTCTTAGTTAACTTCTTACTGCACTCAAGGCCAACTTTTACTTTTTAGCAAAACATCAGTTTGTATAAAGCAGGTAAGGGTAAGTGAGGCTATTTATTACTCATCCTTGGGGGATGTGTTCTAAGACCTCAGCGGGTGCCCGAAACTGTGGGCATTCCCAGACCCCGTATGTGACTGTATTTTTCTATACATGCATAGCTATGATAAAGTTTAATTTATAAGTTAGGCACAGTAGGAGATTAACAACAATAATAAAATAGAACAGTTATAACAGTATACTGTAGTAAAAGTTATATGAATGGCTTTGAGGCCATTGTTAAGTAAAACAAGGCCATTATGATGGAACGCAGAAACGGTGAAACTGTGACAGTCAGTCTGGTAAGCAGGGGCTACTAAGTCATGGATTGTGGGGGGGCTCCACCTGCAGAGCCCCTGCCGGCTGCTGTGGATGAGAATAAGTCTACCAAGACATGATCTGCTTGGGGAGGAAAGGTGGCCAGTTTCTCAAAGGAGGGCCAGGAGCCTGTTCTTTAATGGGTTTTTATTGGGTTTAATGTGCATAGGAATACAGGCCGTATATGTAAAGCTCATCCATCATTGTCAGGCCGTAATGATCAAATAATAACATTCAAAGAACTATGAGGGTTTATTCTGAGTCAAGGTCAGTTAGCTAAAGGGCTATAAAACTTTGGGAAACAAACTCATTTCATACTTGGACCCTTATCAGAAAACTGAGGACATTCATAGCAAAGCAGGTTTCACAGGATTTTGTACATTCTCTCTTAGGCCTGATTGCCCTGGGGAACCTGCCCTTTCCAGCACAGGGCTGTACCTACCTCCAGTATTGTTTCAGGCTTAGGTTAGGCAGGGGAAGTAGGCAGCCAAGAGATTAGGAGAGTTCTCGCAGACAGAATGAGGACTCAGGCTATGTCAAAGCTGAGGGTGAGGGTCCATCACCCCCTTTTTCTATAACCCCTCAAGTCCTTCCCTGAGGGCCCCTTTGTGACCATGCCTGTCTTAGGTTGTCCCTCCCTTGAGGAATTTTACTCATCATTGGCTAACCAGTCATCCGCCTGGGGCCAAGCAGGGTGAAGTAAAAGGGGGCAGATTTGGCGCCCCTACCAGTAAGATAAACTTTGTCTCGTGTCTCCTTAGTGGCTTTTGTTCTCAAGGTCTTTCTACTCAGCCTTAGCCATGGGGGGCTTACAGCTTCTGAAACCAGGCAGGGCAGTTCCCAACACTGGGCGGGTAGTATATACCATGTGGATACTCTGGACAAAAGGATGACTCATCCTCAGCAGGACAGAATGAGATGGTGTGAGATTTCATCATGGTACTGAGAACAGTGTGCAATTTGAAACTTAAGCGTGTTTATTTTGGAATTTTCTGTTTAATAGTTTTGGACTGCAGTTGATTGTAGGTAACTGAAACTATGGGAATAACCATGGTAACTGTGGATAAGGGGGGACAGCTGTTTTGCAGTTATTTGAGTCTTATACTAAGACACAGATAAGAGATATAAAAATATCATACACTTAATGGTGAGAGAAGTGGCAGTGGCCAGGCAGCCCAGGTGTGCAAAGGTTCCCACTGCCGCAATGCCCAGGAGGAAGGCCTGCTTCGACGAGGGGGCGGTGAAGGAGATCAGTGAGGTGGTCAGCTAAACCTGCTTTTGCAAAGTGGAAACAAAATAGAAAAAGGTGGCAGGACAGGATAAATCTGCAGACAAAAAAAATGCACACAAGAGGGGAAAGGGGAGCAAAGGGAAGGCAGGCTGAAGTGGCTCACTAGGAAGTGAAAGTGGAGACACTGAAAACAGGAGTCTGGCCTCTGTTGAAGCAGCCGAGAAAGAGGTGTGTCTGATGGGTGTCACGTGCCGTGTCTTACCAGGGTTCCCTGTCTCCCTTCCTGTGCAATCCGGAGGAGTATTTTCATCAAGTATTCTGTTACGGCAAGTTTTTGTAGCTCTAGAATAATTTTTAAGGAGCAGGAAATTCCACCTCATCCCATTTTTAAAGTGTGAATGCTTTTTTGTTTTGAGAGGTGAAATTATTTACTGTTGTTTTTTTTTTTGGTACAACCGGAAAATATTGGTATATTGAATATGGGAGGCTTTGATTATCTTGGGCGTCAGCTAACAGTTCATAGATGGAGTAGTTTTTATATCCTGTAAGGCAAAGCATATGGAGTGGCAATTTGGAGTCAGTTGTGCATTTAATATGTCGTGAACATTTTAAATTGCTTCTATTCTCATGTTTTTGCTAGAATTGTTTACTTAAAGAAAAATGGCTCCTTGATCTTGGCTCTCCCTGTCAGAATTGTATGCACTCTGTAACAGCTTTGGGATGATGATCCCGTTTTCCTAGTTACTTTGTTAATGTGCTATGAAAGATTGGAAATTTGATTATGTAGAACATATGATATTAAATTGTGAATCAGTGGGACTTTGATATAACAGCATGTTGACATTTGAAGCTATTGATACTTGAAACTCTGTTAAGGAAAGTTAGCCTCCATATTTTCATCTGGGAACTCATTGGAGTGACTCCTTAGAAAAGAGCCACAACTACATGACTTTTTAGGGGTGTGGTATGTGTTAGAAATTGTGTGCAAATTGACATGTCTGTGTACTTAGCCTCACAACAACCAATACAGTCTCAGTTATGAAAGAAAAGATTATTAGATACTTAAAATGCATTTACAAAGGGAGGTAGAGAAGTTTTTTTAATCTTTTAATTGGTTAAGTATTCTAGAATTATAAATATTTGCTTTTCTTCTAGGTAGCAGCAAGAATTATTTTGTGATTACTCATCTCTACTTTTTAGGATATTATTGCCATCAGAGATGTTAAAATTGGGAAGGTGATAAGCTTAAAAAGAATATGTTCACTTTTATCCTTACTTATGGAAGAGATTGTAACAGAAAATTCTCCATTTAAATTTAAAGTAACCTTGAGGAGGAAAACTGTGAAGTAAGGCAAATGGGAATAGTTTATCCCCACCTTCTATATAATCCACCTTTTGAAAATGAGCAACATTTGTACCAACATTTGATTTGAGCAATTACAGCATGAGGATGTTAAGAAAGGAAAGGGACCTATTTCTTAGGAGCAGAGGGGAGAGGAGAAAACCATGGTTCGAATCACCTGTCCCTTCCCAAATCCCAAGGTGTTGGATAATTCCTCCTATATTTTTAGTTGTGATGCAGTTAATGCTGATGGCCCTTTTGAACCAATATTTGGCCACACAGGATCTCAGATAAAAACAAAATATATACAGTTCTGGAAGATGTCACAGGTTGAATCTGTTTTTCCAGGACCAGTCTTTTTCCATTATCCCACTTGCACTTTCTTCTCTGCCTATTTTGTTGCTGATTTATTCATAAAATTTTATTCACTAGAAGCCAGGCTTAGCTATTACTGTTTTAAATGCTTTATCACATGCACGAAGTCAAACTTCATAAAATCATCCTACCCTAACATTTAGTCTTCTGGATTGAGAATGATTGTAATAACTTCTGGCCAATTTAAGCATAACTGGAATTTAGGGGGAGGATATTTGGTGGCTTACTGAATCAGTGGGAAGGCTGGAGTTGGGTAGAGCCAGCAGGGTTCTGCCATAGAAATTGTCTACTTAGAAGGCCAGAGCTGCCTTTGTCAACGTTGGGTCCTAGGCTGCTGCCCATTGCAGCCTGGACTCCAGCACAGCCACAGAAAATCATCTGTAACACCTTTGTGCCTTCTGGTTTCTCCCTCAAGTTTCAAAGTCCTGGTCTTGAGTGGCCAGGTCCTATGCCCACACTGTGGTTTCAAGAGTGTGGAAGGAAATATTGGGCCCTTTTTTTTTTTCCCAGAGTTTTTAAAAAAAATTATTTTTATTATTGTTCAATTCCAGTTGTCCCCATTTCCCCCCATTACTTTCCCCTACCCTACCCACACCCCACCTTCCGTATTCATTCCTTGCCCCCCACCCCTTTGGTCTTTGTCCATGGGTCCTTTATACATGTTCCTTGATGTCCCTTCCCCTACTCTCCCCTGTTATCTCCCTTCTCACTACCCTCTGGTCGTTGTCAGTTTGTTCTTTATTTCCATGTCTCTGGTTGTATTTTGCTTGCTTGTTTTGTTGATTAGGTTCCACTTATAAGTGGGATCATGTGGTATTTGTCTTTCACCACCTGGCTTATTTCACTTAGCATAATAGTCTGCAGTTTCATTCATGCTGTTGCAAAGGGTAGGAGCTCCTTCTTTCTTTCTGCTGCATAGAATTCCATTGTGTAAATGTACCACAGTTTTTTTGGTCCACTCATTTACTGATGGGCATTTAGGCTGTTTTCAGCACTTGGTTGTTGTAAACAATGCTGCTATGAACATTGAAGTGCATAGACTCTTTTGAATTGGTGTTTCAGGGTTCTTAGGTTATAATCCCAGCAGTGGAATTGCTGGGTCAAAAGGCAGTTCCATTTTTAGTTTTTTTGAGGAAGTCCCATACTGTTTTCCACAGTGGCTGCACCAGTCTGCATCCCCACTGACAGTGTACTAGGGTTCCTTTTTCTCTACAACCTCGCCAGCACTTGTTTGTTGATTTGTTTATGATGGCCATTCTCACTGGTGTGAAGTAGTATCTCATTGTGGTTTTAACATGCATCTCTGTGATGGCTAGTGATGCTGAGCATCTTCTCATATGTCTCTAGACCCTCTGTACATAGTCCTTGGAAAAGTGTCTGTTCAGGTCCTTTGCCCATTTTTAATTGGATTGTTTGTCTTCTTGGTGTGGAGTTGTGTGAGTTCTTTATATATTTGGGAGATCAAACCCTAGATCATTGGCAAATATGTTTTCCCATATGTATTGTTGGTTCTCTTTTCATTTTGCTGATGTTTTCTTTAGCTATACAGAAGCATTTTAATTTGATGGAGTCCCATTTATTTATTCTTTCCTTTATTTCCCTTGGGCTCCTTTTCTGTCTTTAAGCTTCATGTTAAGAGGAGGCATTTGCTCTCTTTTTGTCATCTTCCAGGGTAGGGTAATGATGAACAGAACTTTCAGAAATTTTATATTCAGATAATTTGTTGTTTTTCAAGTGATTGTCTTATATAAATTATTTCCCAGTATCTGTGATTTACCCTTGTATTTTGCTTTCATTAAGGCAAATATCTGCATTACTAGTTTTTGAATATATTGTTCTAAATAATGTTACAGAAAAAAAAAAACTTTATTCAAGTTTCCAGGGTGAATATTAGTTCCTTTTAATAAAAGGAAAAAAATTGAAGTTAAACTTTTTTGCTCAGTGACATGGAAGGACTTAATTAGGAATTTTTACATTAAGGTTGGTGTTTTCTGATTGTATGTTTAGATATAATTCCCTTGTGACTTAGGTAGCAATAAATACATGTGCAAGTACAAGAACCTTCTTCCCTTTGGACCTCTCCTACTTTATAGTGGGTATAGTTGTCTTGATAGATTTAAAAATACTATATAAATTTTATAAGTTACATAAATTGACAAAATACTGTCCAGTGTGTAGTTTGTAAAAGTATCTGAGACAGGCAGATATTTTAGCCTAGCCTATTAAACTCCCCAAAGAATATTAATTACTTGTAAATTTAAAATCCTGTGCATGAGTGATACACAAAAAATCTGTTCCTTCTTGAATCTGTTTCTGTTATATTTTATAAGCATAAATTATATTTTATATATTACAGAATATTCTGTACTATATGTAAGTTTAGTAAAAACAAATTGTTGCCTTGTTGAGTTGGGGGCGGATCTTGGTAAGAAATGGAAGGTGGCAAACACAGACAGCAGAAGGTATGGGCGCCGAGAAGGGCTCGTGTGAGCTGGGAGAGGCATATGTGTGAGTGTGCAGTCTCAGTCCTCCTGCGTGGTCTTGGTGTTTAATTTTTTGCTTTTTTCTAGTGTTCTAACTAAAGATTTTCTTTTTTCTAGAATTCTATGAAGAAATTCTCTCACTGGCTTATAGTTTAACATGCCACGGTATTTCCCCTCAAATGTGGCAGCTCCTAGGAATATTGTACGAGGTTTTTCAGCAGGATTGTTTTGAATACTTTACAGGTATGGTGTTGACCATGTAACATTTTTGCTTTTTCTGTGTCTACACATTATTTCATTCGACACTTGAGATAAAGACATAGATGATTTCAGTACTAATCAGAAAATAATTGTTCTTATTTCCCTGACGAGCAAAGGATGGGGCTGTTTTAGTAGTGATTTTCAGCCTCAGGAATACAGGCAATAAGAGGGAGCCTGTGTTTCCTCTTGTATCTTAAGTTAGTTTTCAATCAGAGCGATTCAGTTAATATTTTCTGAATACCGACTCTGTTCCAAGCACTGTTCTAAGCTCAGCAGTAAACCAAATAGCCCTTGCTCTTTTGCTGTTTTCATTCTAGTGGGGGAGAAGGGAATGTGTAGAAATGCCCAGACATGCAAGAAAACATGTAGTGTGTGAGGTGGTGATTGCGATAGAGAAAAGAATATTCAGAAAAATCACCACATCAAGTGATGAGCATTTAATTTTTCGGATCCATATTTTCTTCATCTATAAGTAGGGCAGATTTGTCGTTTTTGTTTCTAGCATTTTGTAGTTGCAAGGGAAGATGGTAATGTGTGGGTGCAACAGAGATGTGGTTTCGGTGGCAATAATTCATTTCTACTCTTGTTACTTAAGTCTCATTGGGATTTTGAAATTTTTTTTCAGACATGATGCCTCTGCTGCATAATTATGTGACAATAGATACAAATACTTTACTATCAAATCCAAAGCATTTAGAAATACTTTTCGCGATGTGTAGAAAGGTAAGCATGCCCGAATCCGCTATGGTAGTGTTGAGTGTTTTATTCTTTCAGGTTGTCTCTTATACATTGACTGTATTTTGCCGTGTGATGACGTGCTCCCATGTATAATGCACACCCGCATTTTTTGTGTGCAATATACACAGGATTATTATGCCCATTATTATACCCATGGTATGTAATCATTATACTCATGTATAATGTGCATCCTTATTTTTCCCTCAAACACTGGGCAAAAAAGTGTGCATTATACCTATCAAAATATGGTAGTTCTGTATTGTCTTCATCAACATATATTTGCTATTTTGTGTTTTTAAAATGGAGTTTGGAATTGCACTTTGAAAATTCCATATGGTGTTGTTCTTAAGAATGTTTGCCACTTTCATAGCTGTGTACTTTATAATATTCAGAGGTAACTGATTTTCTTTGTGTTTGTTTCTTTCAAAAGTGCAGACTTGCTACTTTAATTAAAGAAAAGTGCTAGGAAAATAACCACACAGTTGGCCAGTCATTGATTTTTCCTTGAGTCGACTGTACATATTGGAAGTCACTAGATATAGGTCATTTGACCATAAATAATGTAAGACAGAAGATTGAAATTGTTGGGAAAACAGCATCATTTAATTCAGTCCAGGATAATTTATAAACTAACATAATGGCAACTGTTATATTTACACACAAACCTTGATTGTCTACTGTGCTATCTTTGTCACAGGTTAGATTTGGCCTTCTATTAGCTATATCTTGGAATCATTAATGACTAAGTAATGTTTCCCTTCTATAGGTGGATATACAGTATATGCATACATAAATATAAAACTGTATTGCACGCAGCCAGCAGAGTTTACAAAGCTCAAATGGCCAAACCTAAGTTTGGCCTTGGAGTTGGGAGCAAAGTACTAGTGTACAACCTGTTTTCCTCATCGGAAGGGACGTGGACCTGAGCGCTGAACCCATCATCAGTGTATCTGAGTTAGGTCTCAGTGCAGTTAAAAAGACCCTGAAGATTTGGAGAAGTCACTGCATTTCTTCACATACAAACTGGAGGAGCAGAATCATGGTTTTTAAAGATTCCTTTAGCACTAATAGCCCAGCTTGTTAAATCATAATCACTTGGCATTCTTCAGTTTTTCCTGTTACAGAAGCAGCTGCTAGTGAGGAAAAGAGGAAGGGAAAGCAACAAGCAGAACACGAAGCCGTCCTACAGTCTCCCTTATAACTTAGAGCTGCTTTGTGTTACAGCAGGAGGATGAAAGTAGTGCACAGTGAGGGACTTACACTTGTCAAGCGCTGAGAACGTTTCGTCTTCTTGGTTTTGATAGTCGTTAGTAGTTATCGAACCTTCCTGTGTACCGGGTATTTCTGAAGCACTTCATGCACACTTATTTAATCTTCAGGGGGTCGGAACGCAATTGCTTGCAGCATGCCTGAAGTTTAGTAAATTGCCCTGACTTACTGTGTGTTGGAGCCAAAGTTGAACCCAGGCAGCCTGGCTCCAGAGCCAGACTTGATCTGATTTTTAAATTACTGAAATATATTTTGTTTCTTTTCCTTTTGAGGGGGTGGGGGTGGGAAAACAAAACCAACCAACAAAAACCCAAGTAAACGCAATTTTGGGAAAATGGAGTGATTTTTTTTTCTTTCTGTATCATACAACCCCATGAGGTAGGTATATTATTATCCTCCTTTCACAGAGGGGAGCAGTAGGACTGAGGGAGGGTAAGTAGCTTTTCTAAAAATACAGCTACTAAATGGCAGAGCTGGAATTTGAACGGAGGCATTCTGGTCCCAGAGCCCATTCACAGACCTGGATACGTGGCCCTAGAGGTAGAATTGTAGATTTATGTAAACAGGGTTGATTCTTGCCTTTAGCAACTGTCTGCTTACTATTCAGCTCACTGTTCCATCTGTTTTCTAGCTTCTAAAAATTTCATAGCTGTCTCTTTTTTCCTTTCCTCTTATCTTTGTGAATGTATATCTCTGAAATCTTTTTATTATCTTTTTAATGGCTTTTTGGGAAGGAAGAAAATTAAATGGGAGTATTCAACCTGTCATCTTTTTCTGGAATTCTTTTTAATTCAGTTTTCTTAAATTGTATTTGTGTAGGAAATTATCCAGTTCATCTAAATTTTCAAATATATAGGGAATAGAGTGTTCCCCATAGCATTCTTTTATTTTTAGTCTCTTCTTTATTTGCATTTATATTTCTTTCATTCCTAGTATTTTACTATTTTGTTGTCTTTGCTTTTTGAAACTTTTTTTTAAAATAAAAGTTGTGGCCCTGGCTGGTGTAGCTCAGTGGATTGAGCGCGGGCTGCGAACCAGGCATCGCAGGTTCGATTCCCAGTCAGGGCACATGCCTAGGTTGCAGGCCATGTCCCCCAGCAACCACACATTGATGTTTCTCTCTCTCTCCCCCCTCCCTTCCCTCTCTAAAAATACATAAATAAAATCTTTAAAAAAAAATAAATAAAATAAAAGTTGTGTATTAAGTCTTTTTTTTTTTCAATGATCTGTTTTTGGTTTCTCTTTGTTACCTATTTTTGTCTATATATTTATTTTCTGTCTCATCCTTATTCTTTGGGTTAAGTTTGTCCTTTTTATGCCTGGTGTTTGAACTCTTATTAATTTTTCCATTTTTCCTCATTTCTAACATAAGCAGCTTCTGCTTTCTTCTGGCAACCTTAGGAAGTGTATAATACCAAATTATGATTATTATTATGAAAAAATGGGTACATATGGACAATTTAAAAGATTGGGAAAGCACAGGGTTTGTTTTACTGTTTAAAAGGAAGGTTTAAAAAAATTTTAAATTGTTTTGTTGTTTTGGTGCCTTTAAAAGAAAAAGGACTCATGGACGTGGACAGCAGTGTGGTGATTGTGGGGGAAGTGGGGCGGAAGGGGACTAAATGGTAATGGGAAAAATACAATAAAGATTAAACCAAAAGAAGAGAAACCTCATGTATCTAGATAACTAACTCATATAGTCCACTTTATTACACCAAAGTTAAGTGAATTTTTACTTTTTATGAGGAATTAGATGAAGAAGAGAGAGAGACTTTATTTTGACTTTTCCTCTCTGGGTTGGCAAGGTGAACTTAAAAAGCAAGCAGAGCTATGATTTTAATGGCTGAATTTTTATGAGATGTTTGCTTTGATATTTGACTCGATTAGATTTCATGCAGTGCCACTGACTGCTGAGCTAACTGTGATCATGCAGGTGCTGTGTGGAGATGGAGGAGAAGATGCAGAGTGCCACGCAGCCAAACTTCTCGAAGTCATCATCCTTCAGTGCAAAGGGAGGGGAATCGATCAGGTAACACGTGTGGAAAGCTTCTTACTTGATGTTTATATTTAAACTTTATATTCCTGATTGATGTGTTTATATTACGTTGGAAATTTAATAAAGATAGCCTATAGTTTGTGCTTGCTGGCGGAAAATCCTATTTAAACAACAAAGAAAGAGTCTACGGCCACACCGCCCTGAACGTGCCCAGTCGTGTATGATCTCGGAAGCTAAGCAGGGTCGGGCCTGGTTAGTACTTGGATGGGAGACAGAGAAAGATACTCATGCAATTTGGAAATTTTACCTTACATTTTAGCTGAGCAAGAGATTCACAGAAAAATATGTAATAATCTAAGGGGCCATTTGGCAAATCATAAAGAAGGCACATGTATAAATTCCACACAGTTGGATTCCCAGAGATTTGAGTTTTTGCTTTGTTTTTGTGTGTGCTATTGAAGTATTCCCAGGTTCTTTTTTTTAAAACCAGAAATGAAAATACTATGTAAAAAAGAAAAATGCTTCTGTTTACCGATTATTTTTCCTGTTTACCTTAAACATGGAAAGGCTGAGACCATACTTGGATTATTGCCACCATTCAGGTGTGGGTTTTTTGGGACAATCTCCACCTTAACTTTAATCCGCCTGAGAAGACCCCCTGGCACTACTGTAGGACCTCTCTTTGGCCATTTCACCTCTCTGTGTTTTTTTCTGGAATATAAATTTAATATGTCTAATAATGATTTAAATAAGCAAAAGTTTTATTGCTATTGAATATCTTATTATTGATTATATTTTTTACCAACATTCATCTTTCTCTGTGTCTGGTTGATTCTCTTTTTGTTTATTTCCTCTAGTGCATTCCACCCTTTGTTCAGCTCGTGTTGGAGAGATTAACCCGAGGGGTCAAAACTAGTGAGCTCCGCACTATGTGTCTTCAGGTGGCAATCGCTGCCCTGTACTACAACCCCGATTTGCTGCTGCTTACCTTAGAAAGAATTCAGTTGCCTCACAACCCTGGACCTGTAACTGTACAGTTTATAAATCAGTGGATGAATGATACAGATTGTTTTCTTGGGTATGTGTTTTCTTGAGTTTTCACTGCATTTCTGTTTCTGGAAAGTTGAATTTTTAATATGTGCATGTAATAGCATATAGAAAGATAATTGTGTAAAAATAAGACTTATTTTTAGTGTATTGTTAAAATATTTAATTTTTTAGAGAATGAAGAATGTGTTTCAACAGTATAATCTAGTAGAAGGAATGCTGGCTCTGAAAATTAGGTGTAGCCCTCCCCCCTTATTTTTGACTTGCATATATTGCTCTATCTGCACGTTACAAAAACTAAGTGTCCATCCAGGTTCCATGACTGCGGAATGTCTAGGGGAAAAGACATTCTGCATGGAGTCAGGTTTCTAAGGAAATGACTAGTGTGGTAGCGTATAATGTACTGTCCCAGGATACTGAACACCTTGCAGGTCTTAAGGGAGCCCTTTCTCAAACGTGAGGTCAGGATTGTTAGATGTGGCCCAGGTGCTGCTCTGGTAGGAGAGTTTGGACTTAGGTGAAGCACTCTCCTAGTTTTCTGACACAGGCAAAGTCAGACTCCGAAGTGGTTATATGTCCACCTCAAGTGACCAGACACACAGTAGTGAGCCAGCACATCGTAGTGACCGTGTTATGCTAGAATGTGAGCTAGATTGTTGACTAATTTGTTTAAAGCATTAGAAATAGTGAATGTTCTTTTTAAACTTTGTAAGATACCATTTAGAAAAATTAGCTGGGTGGGGGGAGACTTCCAGCAAGAGAAATAGGATACTGCTGAGTGGTGGGGAGATAGTGGTAGAGCAGGAGTGGGGCAATATTTTATAAGCTGCTCTATTTCTTCACATTATTCTATTTGTAGGAGGCTGGAATTTGGCCCTGTTTTAGATTTCTTACTTAAACCGTAAAGGGGTGAACATGCTTTAAAAAGAAAAGTGTCTAAAGTTGACTGTGACAAAGATTTAGGGAGTAAAGATTTGGTTATTCACAGCAGTTGGTTAGCTTATCTCTTTGTTACCATCTGTAAGGGGTTTTTCCAAAGATAGAAATGCTATCTCAGCTGTTGCCGAGGTTGGGCATGCTGGGATTGTGCTTCCTTGGGTTCTTCAGAGCCCCACTTTATAGTCATCTTCCTGCTGTGATCCCTTTGACACTGGGTATGTACTACTAGTTAGGGGCTAGTGGATGAGAAAGCCCTCAGGCCAGTCATGGCCCCCTCGGGAGCACACTACTCTGGCGGCAGTCACTTGAATGAGTCAAGCAATGCAAATAATGAAGGATAACAGAAGCTTGTAACACATTCATTATTAGGTTTATTGTATATTACTCCCATTTTAAACAAATTGAATCACTGCAAATGAATTTTTTGTTCATGCCACAATTTTAAGTGTTATACCTTATAGTAGTCATTTTATTCTTAATATTTTTAGTTTTAAACAACTTAGAATCATTCAGTAGAAAAATGTGTGTAATGTGTATTGGTCATTTTTCCTTCATCATTAAATTTTCCTTATCTTGTGGCAGAAGACATTGAGTAGATTTACTTATAGACATTAAGTTCAGCTTATTAGATGCTGAGTTTTTGAAACAGCGGTTTTGGCACCTGGGGTTAGTGTAGAGTATATCTGCCAGAGAGCCTTGTAGACCAGTGTAATAAAGACAGTCTAAGGAATGCTTCCTTTTTTCCTTTGCATAGGAATTTTATGCTGTCAAATGCAGGTATTCCTGCTGTAATAAAGCTTGTTATGCTAAGGCCCTGATACAGCATTTATATTAACCATAAGCTGATATTATAGTAAGATTCACTATACTAATTCAGACTTCCATAGGTCTTTGAAGGCAGTAATTGGTGTACAAACCCCATTTGCGTGGGATTTCATATAGTACAAAATGGGGGATATGTCTGTGTGGTGACGATGAATGAACCTGAGAGTACACCTTGGACATTCCTTTTTATTTCTTCAGAGTTTGTCCTCATTGCCCACAGGCACATTTACTTTCCCCTCATCCTTTGTAGGCACCATGACCGGAAGATGTGTATCATAGGCCTGAGCATCCTCTTGGAACTGCACAGTCGACCTCCTGCGGTGGATGCTGTCGGGGGACAGATCGTGCCCTCCATCCTTTTCCTCTTCCTCGGACTGAAGCAGGTCTGTGCTACTAGACAACTGGTAAACCGGGAAGATCGCTCAAAAGCAGAGAAAACTGATACAGAAGAAAATGGTAAAGTCTTCTAATTTCCTGAATGCTATAATTGAATTTGATTTGAGCATGTGTTTTCTTTGGATCGTAGTCTATTTGAAGTCATTAAACAGATTTATATTCTTTGGCCTGTTGCACATTTCACAGATATTTTGAGTTTGGTTGACTTTATTATATCATGTGATATAAATTTATATTTGTTTACTTTCTGACACTTAAACGATTTATTATTGAGCCTAGTGAATGTTGTTATACCCTAGGAAATACATTTATAACAGGATTCAATGGTCTTGACAATAAGTTAATAACCCACTATTTATTTATTTACTTTTTGGTGCTAACAGTCTCAGTGAAGACAGCAATTATGAGTTAGATGAACCATTAGACTTAGGAGTGTCAGTACAGCAGCTTAGTGGAGTGCCCTTTTTTTTTTGTAATGATTCTTAGGTGGCTCATCATCAGACATTATGATTGGGAGATATTTGTGGTTTCCATTTTATCCATTTAGAATAAAGCACATAAATGAAGGTGATTTACTTAACTGAGTGAGAATAAGATTGTTGGAGTCAAGAACATTAGATCTTTATTTTATTTAATGATACTGTGAAACTGCTTCATGGGGCCCAGGAAGTAACACTGTTCACCTCCAAATGGAGGTTTTCCTCTCTGGTTTAAAAACAAATTATTCTAGAAAATACACAATTCTATTTTTTATGCTAAATTCTATGAAATTCTGTATAGGTCTTTGGCAGTAATTTTTTTTTTGCTAGAAGTTTTTTTTTTTGCTAACTATATGCTAACAATTATAGATTTTTTTCTCTTTCTGGTTTCTTGTATTGATCACTTTCTATTGATTTATAATTAATATGATGTGAGGGGAATTTTTCTGTAATATTTCAGACTTTCTTGATGAATTTCTTACTAAAGTATAGAATAATTAACTAACAAAGGTATTTCTTGATATCTTTGTAATTATATCTTTGCCATATATATATTTATATACAGACACACGTGTATATGTGTGTATATGTTTATGCATGTTGTATATATGCATATGTGTATGTGAATAGATGCTTATGCATGTGGATATGTGTGTATGCATGTATGTGTGTATATATGTGTCTGCATGCTTATGTATTTGGTAAAAACTGGTTTCTTGCTGTATTTCTTCTAAGACTGCCAATCCAGGTATTTATTGTCTGCTGGTTATGTACAATACTGGTCTAACTGGAACAGATGAGCACTGAAAACAGAAACACAGTCCATGGTGATAAACAGTTTATCTTTCAACTTTTTAACCCACATGTAGTCAGCTATTTTATTTTTCCTTTACATTTCTATATTTTTCTGTTTCTTTTAGCAGAAGTGACCTCTTCACTCAAGCATTTTTGAGCAGTTCATAATCAGCTTAGCTTATTGTTAAGTCCTGAATTCTCAGTGGGGGCTCATTGTTATTTAAAACACTTAAGTATTTTAGTCAGGTAATTGCATCTACAGGCCGAATCACTACCAGTGTGAAATCGGAATTCCTTTTGATACAGGCGCTAATCTGTTGTGACTGAGACCGTTAGCAGCATTGCCACTGGTGATGTAATAACAGTTTCACATTAAAAAATAAATAAAACACATGCGCTGGACTGAACAGTCATTTTATATCTTTTTTGACAAAGTTAATTTGGGTATCTGCAGTTAAATAGTATTTTATATTAATAAACATGAGGTAGCCATAGCAAAACAATAGTAATGCTAGGCTGGACCACAGATTTAGGCATAGTTGGAAGTTGTTTTCAGAGAGGAGGATAAAGTCATTTTCAGTTTAGGAAACTACAGTAAAGATAAGGTTTATTTTTATAATTTTATATAAAATTATTTTCCATTTCCAGAATGTCATTTTATAATTTTTGTTTTTTCTTTATGGAATTTTATTTTTATATATTTTTTTCGTGTATGTTTTGATTCGTTTGCAATAATTCATGGGTTCACAGAGGAGATTTCAAGTGATGAAGAGGAGGCGCATGTGACCGCTCAGGCAGTGCAGGCGAACAGCGGACGAGGAGAAGATGAGGAGGAAGATGACGACGACTGGGATGAGGAAGTGCTGGAAGAGACTGCCCTTGAGGGGTTCAGCACTCCACTTGACCTTGACAATAGTGTGGATGAATACCAGTTTTTTACCCAAGCTCTGCTAAGTATGTCTTTACTCCTGAAGTCTTCATATATTTTTCTCTAAATTCTTTCTTCTTTTTCCCATTAGAAGTTTTGGGATCATTTTTACTACATGAACTATTTACCAATGTTGTATAGCAAAGGACATTATGAATACAGTTAAGGACTCATAAAAGATGGGGAGAAAATATTTAACACATACATATCATAGGCTTAAGAGCCACAGTTAACAAAAATCTTCTTCAAATCAATAAGACCAATAACCCAGTATAAATGGAAAATATATAGAACTAAAAATGAATAATAAACCAATGAGAATATTTAGAAAATTATAATCAGAACAAATTTATTAATATAGATATTGTGTTTTATGGTTACGTAGTATTCCTATGGTTGTACCATAATTTATGTCCACTGGTGAACATATGAATGTTTCCCAGGTGTTTTGCTGTTACAGGCGATGTTAAAGTGAACACCTTCGTTTCTAAAAATACTGTTTCCAACATGGCAATGATGATAGGATGTATTGGCATTATTAGTCTTGCTACAAATACTCCGATGAAGGTAGAACCACCTCTATGTTTCATTGAAAGTTAGCAGGAACTAGAGCGTACGGGGAAGGCCATTCCAAACGTGGGAAAATAAGAGCGTGGAGATGGGAATAGGGAGGGTATTTGCCTCCAGGCGTGAGTGTGCATCATAATCTGCAGAAGCTTTTAGGTCTTGGGTGGGATCTTGGGATATATTTTAAAATTCTTGAGTGGCGGGCAGGCATCTTTGGATCAGTATTTGGTGGAAAGAAGCACATAGGTGAGATTTTGAGAAAGCAGCAGAGAATTGGGTGTGGAGAGGACATGGTTAAAGATGTTAGGGCTATATGCACAGTGGTTGAGTAGGAGACTGATAGAACTGTGATGGAAATAGGGAGATAAAGAGGGGTTGGGAGGTGAAATGTTAACTTTAGTTTTAGTTGTGCTGAATTTGAGGCACAAATCTTGCCTCAAATTGAATTTTGAGTTCTTGGTGTAGGTGCTATGCTGAAGCCGCAGGCAGTGTGAGGATTCTGGAGGAAAAGGGTAACAAGTGGGTATGGGTATTTTCCAAGATCTGGATTTTAGGGAGTGTTCATAGTTAGTAAACCCCTGGGAATTAGGCGAAGGAGGCAGAGAGCTAGGTAAAGCAGAGGTTTTTAGTATCCAGCTGTCCTTTGATAGCCCCACATAGTTGGCTACTGACTGGATCCTTGGAAATAATCCATTGTTGGAATAAGTTTCATCACTTTGTATTTGTCTGTATTTTTGTCTCTTGCTATCTGTGATCATTTCATTGTAATTTATCATGTCATTATTATTCTTTGAAATAATTGTCACTGGGCTCTCTTTCTTTTCCTCCTCCACCTTCCATCCTCCCTCCAAATGCCACAGCTGTGCAGAATCGGGACGCTGCCTGGTACCAGCTGCTGATGGCCCCGCTGAGCGAGGACCAGAGGCGATCGCTGCAGGAGGTGTTCACACTGGCCGAGCACCGGAGGACGGTGGCAGGTCAGATTAGAATGCATGTGTCCACGTGCCAAAGTCAACCTTACTTAACAAGCCTGGTGGCACTTACATACTGTTTTTTCAATTGTTAGAGGCCAACCTTTCAAGATAATAAGGACTTACTATTGTGTGATCTTTTAAATCACTCTTGGTATCTTAGCTTTACAAAACACTGTGTATGAATATGTGTCTTTTAGTGGTAGTGTTGTTCACATCTCATCTTATTTTGGAGCCAAAGGTAAGACGTAGGGGTTGGGATGAGCCTTGCCCCGGGGGAGTTAGTCAGCTGGATCTCGCTCCTAAACATCTTAAGCACAGATGACCAAAGGCACTTTATGAGTTCTTGCAAGGAGCTTGTGTTCCTGGAAAGGAAAGACTCCATTGCTCTTTGCTGGGCTTTACATATTGGTGATTCCTGTTGATTTTTGGGTTTTGAGCTGGAGACGTTATTTTACATAATTATTTGACCTTATTATGGTAACTCCTAGAAAATCAATGGAAACGATTTTGTAATTACAAAAATGTTTTTGTGGGAGACTACATGGAACAGGCATCTGGAGTTCAGAACCCGTGCTTTCTTCACTGACTTAGGTGTTCAGTCCAGCGTGGGCGCCCCTCCTGGCGGGAGAGCCCGCGGAGTCCGCGGAGCTCAACTCCGAGGCCTGTTTTCAGTTTGCTCGTGGCTAGCAGACAGTTTTCCACGACGGTAAACTCTTGCTCACTGGCCGGAGTCTGTTAAGGGCTAGTGGTCCGTAGGCGGGATAGTTAATACCACGGGTGGCGGTCCTTCAGACTGCGAAGTGCAGAGAATCTGCCTCCTCCGAGGCCGTTCCCAGCTGTGTCGCCTGAAACTCTCTTCTTTCCCCTTCTCTCGGCAAATGCTAGAGGCAAAGAGGAAGATCGAGCAACAGGGAGGCTTCGCCTTTGAGAACAGAGGAGTCCTCTCCGCGTTCAGCTTTGGGGCCGTGCCCAGCGAGGACTGAGAGACGGAGTGTCAGCGGCGAGACCACGCGTCCGCGGGATGTTTCTCTGGGCCGGGGGAGCCGGGCCTCAAGGGGAGGGAGGGCTGGAGCGGCCGTGTGGCGCCCCTGCTGTGCTGGTTACTGCCGGGCGGAGGCAGTACTTTTATCCACTCTCCCCTCTGACCTTTCTCACCCTGAAATATGTATTTTAAGCAGCTACTGTATGAAATTAAAGGAAAACATAATCATTGGACTGAAAAGGACACGTCATATGCTCCAAAGGATGAACGACCGAGATGGTTTAGCAGATTGGATTAATTGCACGTCTCAGGTTTTTGCCATGCAGAATCAATGGATTTATGCGGATAACAGTGCCTTCTGTTGTACATGAATTATCTGAAAACATTTTTTTGGAGTGCATTGCGATTTTTTTTAAAGCATAAAACATATTTCTAGATATAATGTAAACCTTGGCGATATGTTGACTTATTCTGCATTTTACTATGTGAATTTACTGTTAGGCAGTTAGCTACAAATCACTCTGGTTTCAAAAACATCAGTCACCACTCCCCTTGCTCACCCGGCTGCTGGGGCTTTCTTCAGGGGCAGTAACATATGCACTGGCTCTGGGTTCTCTGAGCTGTTTTGTGGCTTTCCTGGTAGTGTCTCATTTCCTCTTCCTTTGTGCTTTTCAGTCCTGAAAGGGTGGTATTTCTTTTGGAGTCAGCAGTATCAATTTTACTCATAACCTGGTAAGTTCAGGACTCGAAAATTCTTGGCAGGGCTCTCTTTAGTCACTGGAATTAATAAGTCCAAGTGTATTCTGAATCATGTACTTGATTATGCAATGAATTGACCATTATATTCAAGCACATTGAACTTCTGGGAGGAAGGTGCTACATGAGCACACTGTCTTTCTGGGTGGGGGCTTGCATTTTTAATAATTTACCATTCCAGCTCTGTTAGACCCGGGTCCAAAACATTTTGTAACAATGGTTTTTATCTAGGAAAAAGACCCAAATCTAACTCCGTACATTCTCACACATCTGAATTTCCTCCTGCCTGATTCATTCTCGTCTTCGTGAGAGCTCAGTTTGACTTCTTAGGTTTTTCCGAGTCGGCACCGTTGGTTGCTGCACTCTTAGATGGTAATAATGTGACGTGGCCCATCGGAAGGATTGCAGATGGAAGTAACAGCTGTTTTTCTGAGCTGATTCAAGACCAGAACATGGATCACAGTGTTTTCATTCAGTAAAGTGAATGTGTATTTCCAGAACTTAATCTACTACTGTATGTGGTGCAGTTTTCCATTTTTGTGAAATGTCTACAGCTTGTATTGCCCGTCAGTGACTGGAGGAGTTTTCTCCAGGTGCTTCCTATCATACTATCTCTTGCTAATACTAACTCTTTAGAATTTCAGGTTATTTAAGTAGTTTTTACAGGAGTAGCTTAAGAAGCTATGAGTTTCAGAGTTAAATGATCCTCTGATTTCCGCTGTCCCTCTGTTCCCAAGGCACTGAGGTTGGATGTGCCAGCGGGTGGCCCAAGAGAACAGTGGCATTGGGGGAAAGTTTAGCTGTCTTAAGCTTTGAAACTTCTTATTCTACCCCTGCCCCAAACCTTTTAATTTTAACCTAAATAGTATGCCTTCACACTGGATTGTAAAAGGCATGTGACTTTTATTTTGTGAAGTATTGTCTTCTGCAGTATGAAAGGGAAGTAATTGTTAATGTGTATCATCCCATCTTGTTTTCGAAGCCAGGGTGGTTGTATAATTTTGTTACCAGCAGTGCTAACCTGAATGTGATCTCGTTATCTTGGAAATGCAGGAACCTACATGAATGTACTGTAAAGTAAAATGCGGACTGATTCCAGGATCCTGAACTTTCCTGTGTGTAATGATTTCTGGAATGTGGAGTTTTTTTGAAATGTGGCGGGTGGTTAAAACCTGTCAGTGTGTTCCTGACTTACTGGAACAAGGTGGCAGTTGGTCTGGGAGGGTGGACAAGACTCATCAGGAGCAGCTAAAGAGTGGGGTGTCACCCTGGCTGGGTGGTTCAGTTGGTTGGAGTGTCGTCCCATACATCAAAAGATTATGGGTTCAAGTCCCAGTCAAGGCACATACTGAGGCTGTGGGTTTGAGCTCCAGTTGGGGTGCATATAGGAGACAGCGAATTGATGTTTCCCTCTCACCTTGATGTTGCTCTCTCCCCCTCTTCCTTCCTTTCTCTCTCTCTAAAAAAATAAAACAAAATACACATATCCTTGTGAAAATAAAAAAAGAATGGGGCATGGTTGGGAGTGAGAACCCATCTTGTCAACCAGGACGTCTACGTGAGTGTGACAGAAGCTCTGAAAAAGTGAAGGTCCTTTCCACACCAGCTGGGAGGGAAAAGAACACGTGCTCAGACGGGCTGTTTTCTAACGGGCTGCCGTCAAGTTAGGAGCTGTCAGGACGGAGTGGAATGGTAACTGCTGGCCCGTGGGTTCTAAAATACCTAGTATGACAGTAAGCTTCTCTTCCCACTTACACTTTCTGTGAAGACCACGAGAAACAATAAATTGTTGATCAGGGGAAATTACTAAGGTAGAAAACAATTAAATTATGTCACTTAAGTAATATAGTGAATTACAATCCAGTTTTCTGTTCAGCAGTTGAGACTGAAAACTATAATAAATTCATCAGGAAACTTGGCTGTGTGATCAGATACCACCAAAGTTTGTGTGTGTGCACGCACGCGCTCCTTACATGGTGAACTTCCTGTCTGTCTCACTCTCCATTGCGGTTGGTGTGCCAGGGCCGTTTGGGCAGTGCCCGGGTGAGTAAGGCCACAGGATCAATGAACGGAGGGTTGGACTCTGCTTCAGGAAGAAGCTCCACCTGAGGGTGACTGGGGGAGAGGTGTGTATGCAACAACAGTGAGTGGCTGGCCCCAGGAGAGTCGGGCTGTTGGGGAGAAAAGGGAGTTTGAGGGTTAAAAGTAAAAGTGAGGGGGAGGTGGGTGATTGCCCACGCTCATTGGCAGGTACACAGGGGGACGCGCGCTTTGGATATTGCTGAACTTGAAAATTACACAAATAGATGGATGCCCAGAGGGTTTGCAATTTGCAGGCGGCAAAGGGCAACTCAGGCAGGAGTGACTTTATGGAGCTTTTTCCCAAAGGACCTCTGGGATGAAGGGAAAAGCCAAGGAGGTAACTGCACGGCAAGGCCTCATGGGCAGCTTCCAGCTGTGGCCCAGTGTTCCTCCCACATAAAGCTCTTCTCAGTTTAGAGCGACCTACCTTTCCTCCTACCCAGCGAGTGAGGACAGTGCCCGCCTTTCTCTTCCTTTGCCATCATTTTCTCCGGGGAGCTGGTGCAGCTTGACCTGCATCCCGCTGGTTCCAGACAGCCTGACTCCTCTCTCCTCTGCATGTCAGTGGGTTAGAATTCCGTCAAAGTGGGTGAGCTCCGACCTTGGCGTGAGCTCCTTTTTGTTTTTTGCTTCACCTTGACTTGCTCATCGATTATAAGTTTGAGGGCAGAGACTATGCTTTACACAGTATTTCATATACATTTTGTCTTCTTTATATACCCTGGACCTGGTGGCCAAGCATAATGCCCATAAACAAATGAATGTGCATTTAGGGTTCTGCCAATGAGGTTGGAATTTAGAGGCGTCTCTGAGGCCTCAGATAAGGTATTAGGGTCAGGGAGGTTCCTGTGGAGGCCCCTGGTTTTAGCAGAAAACAAATTTGCAGCAGCAGCAGCTGGATGGTGAAGTAGGTGTATACCACTGGAAGTAAGATGTCGCCTGTGGATCCCTGTGGTCCCTGCTGGCCTTCCCATCTCTAGATCCAGTGCACAGGGGTTTTTTTGACTTTTTTTTTTTTTTTTTTTTTTTTTTTTTGTGCAGCAGCTTTCCAGGGAGTTGAATCCTCTCTTTTTCAGACCCCTCTTCCTTAGTTCCCATGACAAAGAACCCCTTTCCCCTAACTCCAGCAGTTTCTTTCCTTCCCTTACAGGTTCATTATCCTCTACTCAGTTTTAAGAGCCTATTTATTTATTCATCAGATATTTATTTTGCAGAAAGTCCTGAGATTGATCCTGGGCTCTCTTCTAGTGTCTTGGCTTTAGTTAACACTCCTGACCTCGGCCCTGGCGTTCAGACTTCTGGAACAAAGTGCCACCTCTTGAGGGTGGCAGGCATCTCAAACTCCATGGGCGCAAATGGAATCCTGTCTTTTTACCCTGTCTCCAGCCCTGCCCTCCCTTGGCGTTTCTTGATTGGTAGTACCAGTCACCAGGCCTTGTTAGATATCTGGGTGTCCTTGATGACTCCCACTTCTTCCCTACTCATACTGATTCTCTCTTCAAAAAATAGTCTGGGTCTGTTTCTTTCTATGTTATCTTACTGCAGGCCACCACCATTCCTTGCTAGAATATTCCAGCGCCCTCCAGTCTGAGATCTTACACCTGTTCTTGCGCCCCACCTCACTGCCCTCACTGATTCACCAACGAGGCCGAGTGATTTCTCAAAATGCAGATTTTGACGGTATCACTAATATGAGACATTAAGATCTCTCGCTGGTTTTTACAATACAGATAAATCATTAAACTGGCCTGAAGACCCTGAGCTGATTTGGCCCTATTTAAACTATCCATCCTTTGCTACTTTTTAGTGCCTTCCAGCTGCCTTTGTCCCTGCTTCCAATTCACTGGTTTCTTCCTTCTGGAGGTTCACTGATGCGATTTTTGCCCCCCTCTACTCTTTACCCAGTAAATTTCTCTTCACTTTCAACTTTGAACATAAATATTTCTTTAGAGACACTTTTTTGCTCTTAGGATTCCTATATCAACTTCAAATCACGTATCCCACTTATAACCAAATAATTGTGCAATATAAGCTTCTTGAGAACCAAGTCAATGCCCTACTTATTACAGAAACCCAGTACCTAGAGTAGTGCGTTGCTTGTGGTTTATCTTTGGAGGCCAGCGTGATCCAAAGCCCTCTCAAAGGAAGACTTCTGGTAACTGCGAAACCGCAGAACTTGGTTGGCCCTAAAATATCCCACTTGAAATCGAATTGTCTGCCTGGTTGTAGTCAAATATGTGAAGAAGGCCAACAATTTCGTCTCCCCTTTGATCTAGTGATGTTTAAACATTTGCTCAACATTTATTTGGCGGAGTTAGGGAGAAATTGGTTTATTAATAAAAGTTGTATTTTCAAAATAAAATATGTATGCATTTATCATACCGTTTTCCAAACCAGATAACTAAGTTTTGATCATTCCCAATAACCAAAACTACAAATTCAATTCATAATTTTTTAGCTCCCCAAAGCTGCTCTCGTGTCAGACCACTGTCAGCTGGGTGCTGTCGCGATTGGGAGCGTTTTTACATGTAACAGAGTGTCCAGCCTTGGTAGACACCAGCAAGTAGTGTTTATTTCTTCACGAAGGGACGGTCTACTTTTGTGGGAACAAGAGCAGTTTTTGTTTCACTAGCTTATTTAGGAGTTGTTCCCTGGGACCACAGTTCCGATGTGTCCAGTGAGGTCTGAGCGCCCCTTGCAGCTGGCATCCAGGCTGCTGCCTGGCTGGCTGGCCCTCCCTGGTGCTATGGTTGGGCACCGGGGCCAGATGTTCCCTGAAGCTGGAAACAAGCAGGGCGTGGACTCTCCCAATGCGCCTGCAGCTGACAGGCTTTCAGCCTCTTCTTTCAACCGAGGTTTGAAGACTAGGACACAACCTAGGGCAGTTGCACTGCCAGGTACTGCTGCTTCCCTTCCTGCTCTGTCATGATCCTGTCACCTTATATCTATCCTCCCCTGGGCTTGTCCTTTGCTTGGCGGCTGTGTTACAGGCTGCAGGAAGCAGAATAATGACACCCCACCCCTACCCCGAAGATGTGGAAGTCCTGATCCCGGAATTTGTGAATGTGTAATCTTACATGGCAAAGGGGAATGAGGTTGCAGATAGAATTCAGTTCGATAAGCAGCTGACCTTAAAACAGGGAGCGTAGTGTGGTTACCAGGTGTGCCCAGTGTGATCACAGGGTTTCTTAAAGGTGGAAGCGGGAGGCAGAAGAGAAGGTCCCAGTGATATGTGAGGAGTGATGCTGTCCTGGCCAGCTTTGAAGGTGGGGGGATGGGGCCACGAGCCCACAGGCAGCCTCTAGACGCTGGCCAAGGCTAGGAAATGGACTCTCAGAAAGGAATGCAGCCCTGCCAATGCCTTGACTTTTAGCCCAAATGAGACCCAGCTGACCTCTGGGGCTTCTGACCTCTGGGGCTGTAAGATAACAAATCTGTGTGCGTCAAGCCTTGAATTTGTGGTAATTTGTTGTGACACCAACAGAACATGAATACACCGGCCCTGGTGGGGGCAGATGCACGAGTCTCAGCTGTGAAGACTGAGATGTTAATATTTTGGGCTGGGCGTTTTAATTTCTAAATCAAGACCATGTTTTGCAGTATAAGTGGTGATGTGGCCTTTTACTACCTAAGTGCAATCAGGAAATTACTGGGCCTGCTGGGCGTTTTGCTCTGAAACTGGGACAAACTTTCTGCAGTGGATAGAATTTAAAGAGCAAGTGGAAGGTAAAAATAAATGTGCATTTTCATTATATCCCATAGGTTGTGATTGTTAATGTCTCTTATAATAGCACAGCACCTAAACTAGTGTAAAACATTGTATTTTGTATTTAATATCTTCATTCAGCAAATACCTCATGGTTTCTGACATTTTCTAAGCCTCCTTAGTATGCTTTCCTTTCAGTTCTGTGAGAAACAAAGATTCTTTTTCATTAAATTTGTTTTCTGCCAAAGTTAGCTAGGACTGGTTGCTTACGACTAAGCAGGCTGATGGACGTAGGAAACAGCACTTTTTCATCTAGAGAGTCGTGTGGCTGGCTCCAGGTGGATTGTTGTTCGTTTGTGGTGCAGCCAGCCTCCGAGATGGGCCCCAGCGATCCTTGCGGTTTTCCCACTCGCACTGTTCCAGTGTCGGACTATAAGCTCAATAGCGTGTAGAAGGAGTTACCATGTCATTGCCAAGACTCAGTTATGAAAAAACTGAGACTCACATCTGGGGCACACTTGAACTGTCCTGCACTCCTGCTCACTCACTCCACTGAGCTGCTCTGGTGGAAGCCGTAGCCCGAGGAGCCCAAGGGCGAGACCCACGCAGGGAGGGGCTGGCATCTCCTGCCCAGGGGCACAGGAGAGAATGAGGAATTCAGGTGCGTTGACCCTGTCAAGTCTGCAGAGACTGCAGGCCCGGCTGACAGTTTGACTAAAACCTCATGAGGAGCTCAGTCATGTCACCTGCCACTCCTGGATTCCTGACTCTCAGGTCCTGTGTGTTAAAGGATTGTTGTTTTTAGCTAAGTTTGGGGACAGCTTGTTATGGTACTGTAGACGACTAACACATTGCTCATTAAAAACTCTCCTACGCTTTGCAGTACGTGCATAAAGACAATACACCCTGAACTGCTGGGAGTCCAGTCAGTTATTTCTCGTACAGGCGCACCGGTGAGGGAGTGCTGGCACCCGATGCAAAGCAGAACTAGGTCACCACTAGGATTCCTGCCCAATCCGAGATGCTGTAGAGGTTGAAATGGAAAAGTGAATATAACTGAATTTTCCTAAGTTAGTCTTATTGTCTATTTTCAAACTAAGCTTTATCTAAAAACCTCTGACACAATCTGTAGCTTAGATTCAGTTTACATCTATATTCAAATGTTAGGCATTTGTTCTCAGGGACTATCATTTATTTTTAGTCAGTTATTTTTGAAATTTAATGTTTTTTTAAAGGTTTTATTTATTTATTTTTAGAAGGGAGGGAGAAAGAGAGGGAGAGAAACATCAATGTGTGGTTGCCTCTTACACGCCCCCTGCTGGGGACCTGGCCCTCAACCCAGGCATGTGCCCTGATTGGGAATTGAACCGGTGACCCTTTGGTTCGCAGCCTGCACTCAATCCACTGAGCTACACCAGCCAGGGATAAATTTAATCTTTATGGTATATTTTTTCATTACCATTTAGCCCCCTTACACCCCCCTACCCCCAGCAATCACCACACTGTTGTTCATATCCATGAGTCCTTTTTCTTTAGTCAGTGATTTTTAATATGCAAGACTTTTTACAAATGAAAAACCATGATCTAATTTATCGGCTCTATTTATATGGGCACAAACCCCATTGGCAGCCATGGCTGAATTAACTTTTCACATATTCAGACGTTATTCTAGTTACACCTACTCCATGGGTCAGTTCCTCTAAACCGTGCAACTGAGATGGTTCTTCAATAGTTCAGTTTAACATGCGTGACCAACTTGCATCACTGTAAAGCTATTTCCATCTCTTTGAAACACATCCACAAGCCTGGACATGCCTCTCTGCCCTTGGGCTGTATTTTTATCCTCTTATGTTTATATTCAACTTGGAAATCTGATTTTCGGAGACATCTGGGTTTAGGGTTGGCTGTGGGGTTTGAACAGCAGAACAGATTGCTCATGTAATATAATAACACAGGCATTCCCCTCCCTAGGTCTTTTGTCTAGCTGCCACTTGGTGATGGTTATTTGGTGATACTGTTAATTTTATTCTGCCATGCGGAGAACCCCTGAATTAGAGCAATGGATTATGCTGTCGGTCAGGTTTGACAGAAGCTGTGTTCGATTTTGCAATGGAGCAAAGTCAGCACGGTCCGATGGTGCTAACTGTGATAAGTGGTACACCTTATTAATTAAAGAGCTAAAATGTTAAAATGCTGTAAAGTGCATTTCTTTACGGTGGATCTATTTTTCCACTGCACGTTTTCATAAGATTGTGAATGTGGTCCTCAGGGTAAATTTTAACTTCCAACATTCTCAAAGCAAAGTGTAAATGAGAAGTTCAAAAGCACTTCATGATCTATGTGCATACGTGTGTGTGTGTGTGCGCGCGTGTGTGTCACACACGCGCACACACACACACACACACACACAGAGTGAGAGAGAGACCTTTTCCTCTACTCTCTTAGGTTCAATAACTGGGTGCTTGAGAATGAAACTAAGAAAAGACAATTAACAGGAGAAAAGATACACAAGTTTTATTAACATTCATGTGCATGGGAGTTCACAGGAAGTGAAGGTTCAAAGAAGGGGTTGGATTTGGGGTCTTATATACCATTTTAACAAAGGAAAGTGGGTTTGGGCTCCAAGGGATGGGGAGTCGTGGCAGAGTGACTAGGAAATACATGGGGAAAACTGATGGAAGGTAAAAGTTCTTTTAGTAAAGTCTGTTCATGCAAACATGTGTTGGTGTTGTCTGTTTGTCTCTGGTGACGAGTTCCTCTTCCCCTCTTGGTCGGGGTGCGCACTCCTTCCAGAGGGAGGTTTATGCCTGGCTTCCAGGTGGGTGAAAGGACTGCAGAGACCTATTGTTGAGCTCTTGGTTCTCAATTGCCTTCTCAAAATAATTCTTATGACAAACTGGCATATTCTGGGGTGGCATATCCTGATCTCTTTCATATAAATGCACCTTTGCATTACTGTCTGTAGTCACGCACACCGGACAACCAACGGCAGCTGTCAGGCTGTTCACCTTCACCTTGAGGCTGCCTTTGTTCTGTTACCAATAGCAGACAGAAGAAGGGTGACTTTTCTTGGCCCCAGAATTTCAAAAACAATTTTCTCCATGAGTTTCTTGATGGTCTGTAAAACATTCTAAAATTCTTAATTCTTGGTATGTTCTTTCCTGCTTTTATAAAGAATATTTATGGGCCAATGTGACTTTTAAAGGTCATGGATACCAGTTTTGGCAAGCTTTTATGCTTAATTTTTCTCATTTATCGTCCCCTTCAGTTTCTTATTTTTCTTTAGATTTCTCCTTATCTCTCTCTAGTCTTATCTGAAAATTTAGTTTGTGTTAGAAATGTGCCAAGCTCATTAAATACCTGCTAGAATTTTAGAGATGGAATGACTGTAGTAGAGTTCACTCTAAATATTTTGACCTTTGAGTAAAAAGGAAGGAAAAATGGAGGAGAAGTGTGGATGTGAAAGCGAAGTGGGTAACGGTGTAAATCATGTTGCCATCGTTCGGGGAGCTAGGGGCAAAGTCAGCCCCTTCCAGTGAAAAATCCACCTGACCTACAAGGTCCTAAGGCTCTGACAGCAGAGCAAGCCACGTGTTGTGTGCGTGTGTTTATGGGGTAGCGGCGGTGATGGGGGGATGGCGCCAACGCGGGGAAAGCCGTGGTGAAGCACGTTGAAGATGTGTTCGTCTCTCTGTCCCACCCCTGCCTCAGTGGCCTGCTTTGTGCCGGGTGCACTTATATTGCCAGCAACTTGTAGTCAGTACTTATTATTTTCTTACTGGATACACTGCCGCTTTTTCTCAGTAACTATAGAATATAACCAGTAAGAGATCATTCATACCGCCCTAAAGGCAGAGAATGGAGTTGACTTAATTATCTCGTATTAGGGTTCTCCAGAGACCGAACCGATAGGGAGATTATATACCTACATGTGTGTGTACAAATATATGTATTTTATATATTGCATATAAAAATACAGGTATATATGAGGGGGGACCCAGAATTTATTTATTAAAAATTGTGTGTTTATTCTTACATTTTAAAACCTCAGACACCTCCAAAGTACTCTCCATTTGGTGCAGTACACCATTTGAGACTTTTTTCCCCCTACTCAGAACAGTTTTTGAACAGGTTGATTCTGATGCCTTTTAGGGCTTCTGCCTCTTTTTTGTTTCAACTCTTCCACATTGGCAAAATGTTTCCCCTTGAGGACTTTTTTCATTTGGGGAAACAAAAAAAGTTGCTCAGGGTGAGATCGGGTGCACAGGGAGAGTGGGGTACAGGGTTAATGCTGTTTTTGGTCAAAAATTGCTGAATGCTCAGCGTGGTGTGGGCAGATGCACTTGTAAATCACCCATCATGAAAAGGGAAAACATGTTGAATCTTCAAAAAAAAATTCACTGAAGCCAAATGCAGCCTCTCTCAACAATGCCAGTTGGTACACTGATACAGATGGGGTCCTAGGACACTCACCTAGTGGGGAAAGCCTATGCTACAAGGGCACCACCCTCCAGAGGACAGTTCTCATTTTTGGGGGGTCCCCTCATGTATATGGTTTGTCCAGATGGTATGTAGCCATGTAATTTGAAAAATAGAGACATTTATTGAAGAAAATACAAGATACAAGACACATTGTACATAGGACAATGACGCCTCTTTTTCCTTCAAAGTAGGCACCTTGGGACCTCACACAGTTCTCAGCAGCCATCAGCTGCCCCGTCGTATTTTCTTGAATCTTAGCCATGGTCTGAAATCTCTTTCCTTTCAAATGTGATTTTAATTTTGGGAAAAGCCAGAAGTTGCAGGGTGCTAAATCTGGGCTGTAGGGGGACTGAGTTACTTGGGTGATTTGATGTTTTGCCAAAACACTCTGCAACGGACAGGACGCATGAGCAGGTGTGTTGTGATGAAGCTGCCAATCACCGGTTGCCCATAGTGGTGGCCTTCTGAATCACCCAAACAGTTTCTGCAGGGGAAAGCTTAATGCAAAATTTGATGCAGATTCATTGCTCTACTCGCTCTGTCATTTTGAATGTGACAGCCACACAGCACAGATGCTCACTCAATGGCATCTGCCACCCCCACTGACTAGTACAGTGAAGTCATCATTGTTCACACATGCCCATTCCAGTCCACTCTCCTTGGCTGCCAATTTGCATCGATGTAATTAATGCAAACCATTCTCATTATGTTAACAATGGCTAGACTTTTTCTGGACAGACCTCATATGTTACATTTTAGGAATACTTTCTATAATTACATTTTTAAATATGTGTTCTATTCCACTGTTTTGATTTTCCTGTATGCGTATGTAGGATATCATTTGCTTGTCTTCTGTATTTATAATTTTTGTTTCCAATCCTTTTGAACTCTTTCTCTATTTTGGTTTCATTTTGCTTGCTTTCCCAATTTTTCCCCTATCTCTTACTGTACTTTCCATAATATCTACTTTTCCTTGTGTTTTAAAATAATTTATTATTTACATTTGTTTTCTTTCCTGTGTTCTGCCCATTTCTCTTTCTCTTCTCCCTGTTTTCCGTCAAGCCAGCCACATCCATCGTCTCTTCTGTTTCCACTTTCCGTCTTCCTTTATTATCATGATTTTATCTGATGCAACTCTTATCTGCTCCATGACAACTGCTCTTTCTGGTGGATTTCCTTTTCTTGATACTAGTGTATCTATTTGTTATTATTATGTAATGTTTTGTTGTTTATGCTATTACAGCTGTCCCGGTTTTCCCCTCTAGGTCCCCTTCCGCCCAGCCTGCAAATTCTCTTTATTTCCAGGACACATTTGTTGCGCTTCCCCACATTTTTCGTATTGTATAGAATTTAAATAATTGATACACTATCCTTTCGTAATTCATATTTGAGTGCATTGTGCTTTCCTGACCTGGTGCCTCCAGGCAACAAGGGAAGCGTGAGTGCGTGAGCAGGGCAGGGTTGCCTCCGCAGATGGCGCAGCGGAAGGCTTGTCTTTCGTGGCTCTGGTCTTTTTTCGTTACTTCCTTATGTTACTCCCTTTTGTGTTAAGTAGATATATGCTGGTACATCTATTAAGTAGATATATTTTCATTCCTTTGTTGGTTCTTTTTACTCTATGTTTTTTGAATTATTTTTTAGTGATTGCTCTGAGGATTACAATATGCATTTTAACATTAAGCAATGTAGCTTAGAATAACACTAACTGAATTCCAATAGTATATATACATTTTGCTTCAGTATAGCTCGCCTCTCTTCCCCTGGTGGTGAATTGTTTTTCTCTTGCTATGTTAGAAGTTTCCTTTGGCAGTTTGAATATGATTTGCGTAGATGTGGATCTGTTTGCACTTATATCCCACCTAGAATTTGTTGAGAGTCTTGGCTATGTAGATTAATGCTTTTCATCAAATGCAGAGGGTTGTCAGTCATTATTACTTTAAGTCTTTTCTCTCCTTTTCTTTTTCTTTCTTTCTTTTTATTTATTTAATATTTTAAAATTAAATTTATTGGGGTGACACTGGTTAACAGTATTATACATGTGTCAGGCACACAATTCTACAACATATCAAATGTACACTGTATTGTGTGTTCACCACCCCAGGGCAAGTCTCCTTCCATCACCATTTACCCTTCCTACACTCTCCACCTCCCCTCGCCCCACCTCCCCCAGCGATCACCACACTGTTGTTCGTGTCCATGAGTTTTCTCTCTTTTTTTTCTTTTTTTGCTCAATCCTTTCACACCCCCCTCCCCATCCAATACAACAAACAATCCAATTTTAAAAAATGGGCAAAGGACCTGAACAGACACTTCTCCAAGAAGGAAACACAGATGGCCAAGAGACATATGAAAAGCTACTCAGTGTCACTAATCATCAGAGAGATGCAAATTAAAATCACAATGAGGTACCACCTCACACCTGTCAGAATAGCCATCATCAATAACTCAACACACAACAAGTGCCCGTGAGCATGCGGAGAAAGGGAAACCTTGTCCTCTGTTGGTGGGAATGCAGACTGGTGCAGCTACTGTGGAAAGTGGTATGGAGATACCTCAAAAAATTAAAGACGGAACTGCCTCATGACCCAGTGATTCCACTTCTGGGAATTTATTTGAAGAAACCAAAGACACTAATTTGAAAGAACATATGCAACCTCTATGTCCATTGCAGCATTATTTACAATAGACAAGGTTTGGAAGCAGCCCAAGTGCCCATCAGTAGATGGGTGGATAAAAATACTGTGGTACATTTGCATAATGGAATACTACTTGACAGTAAAAAGAAGGACATCTTATCCTTTGCAACAGCGTGGATGGACCTGGAGAGTATTATACCGAGTGAAATAAGCCCATCGGAAAAAGGCAATTCCACATGACTCCACTCATATGTGGAATCTAATGAACAAAGTGAACTGACAAGCAAAACAGAGACAGTCTCAGAGAGCAGGCTAACAGCTGTCAGGAGTGGGGTGGCGTGGGGTGGGGTGGTTCTTTTTTCCTTTAACTCTGCTCCTCTGAACTTTCACCTCGTTCATTATGGTGTCTGCAGTCTGTTTCACACTCCTCTGCTTACTTCACCCAATGCTGTGCCTACCTGGGAAAATGATCCCTTCATTTCTAGAGAGTGTGTTTTAGCTGCTGCTTTTGATAGTGCCTACTCTGGATACCTCTGGGCACCTTCCACCTTTCTCTTTCTTCCCCAGGGCTCGGAACCCGTTCAGCCCCAGTCCTGCCCACAGTGTCTCCCTTGGGGTGCTTCCTCCCCTGCTGGGAGAACACTTTTGCTGGTGAGTTCTGAGTCCTGTTGCTGCTACATCCCTCTGTGCTCTATTATTCTCATTTCTGCCCTCTGCCTGGACTCCTGAAGAGTTCTGCTGAGCTCAGCTGCTTAAAAAACCTCTATTTAATTTAGACTTAGTAGGGTTTCTAGGTTTCCTAGTTTCAGGACAATTGAATTTGTGGATTTAAAAAACTCTCTGTGGTTTTTAAGAGAAGTCCTAGGAAGATTCATAATGAAACTATCACCATATTTATACCAAATGTCCTACAGGTATGTTAAAAAAATGTCAAGCATATATTCAAAATCCATTACAGTATTCAGAGGAAAAACAAGATAGAAGCAAAGCTGGCCCAGAGCGTTAGCCGGAGGTTGTGATTGTTGTTTATTTCAGCACTCACCTTTCAGGGGGCTGGGGATCGGAGTGATGTGGCAGGAGGTTGGTCACGTGTCTCAGTTGCGTTTTGAGCAGGATTGCGAAAATCCTTTAACAGGGCCAACTTCAAATATGAGAGTATCATAATTTCTCAGTGATTTTCTTCAATTTGTCTTAGAGAAATAAGTCAGAGAGGCAAAGAAAGAGAGAAGGCAATGGAATTTTACAAAGGAACAGAAGATGCAAATGGAGAAGACAGGTGCTTTGGGCTAATGGTAGGACCAGGAAAAAAAGTGGATTTTCTTTCTCCAATTAGACAAACAAGGACATAAAAGTGGATAGATGGGTTTTTAAAAAATAAAATAGTTTCAGAGCCTTGTGATATTCTCAGAAAAATTTCATTTTAAGTTTATAGGCCAAGAAGAGTAAGTCAAGTTTCTTTTAAATCTTGCTATGAATTATACTGTGTATTTAACTAGTATTTATTTTAACAAAAAAGCCATACATGGCTGGCTGTGAACTTCATTATGTATCAGTTACCCATTCCAAACTCATTGCATTACTAGTCTTGTATACATCACCGTTTACCAGATGACACAGCTCTGTAAGTCCTGCGCCTTGGAGAAAGACCCAACCAGCCTCTTCAGCAACAAAAATGTCCAGAAGTCTGAAGTGCCTTCCAGACCTGGATTTCAGATATCCTGAAAGAAGGGAGAGGAGATATATTTGTAGAAGGCGAATCCTTTCTGTAATTCTTCAAGCCACATTGTAGATGGGGGCCTACTAATTCTCTTTTTTTCCTTATTCTTTTTTTAACTTTATTTTTATTGTTGACACTATTACAAGGTGTCCCCATTCCCCACACCCCACCCCTGCTGTTTGCTCCCCTTTACCCAGTCCCTGCCCCCTCCCTCTGGCCATCACCCCGCTATTGTCTGTGTCTGTGGGTTGTGCATATATGTTCCCTGGCTAATTCCTTCAGCTGCCTGCGAATTCTTTGTCCCTAAGTCTAGTCCTAACAAACCATGCTAAAGTCACCCAGGAGAGATGAGAAGGCCTCCCACAAAACGCTGAGTGGAGGCAGGAGAGTGACAGCAAGGCCTGCTGCTGTAATGCGACCTTCTCCAGACGGGTTCTTTCCCCTTAGGTAAAGAGCTCACTCCTGCCACGTCCTCTCTCTTCTTTCACAGACATTACAATGGTTGACTTTATCATAAGGATTAAGCTCTGTGGTTTAAGTGATGTAATGTCAACAATCCTTACTTAATCCTACGTCCATGCCACAACTGCTCTATGTGCTTCGGTTTCGTTAACTGTGGTGGGGCAGTTTGCAGATCCTTGAAGTCCAACAAGAGCAACTGCTGTACTTCCCGTGCAGCTGTCGAGCTGTGAATCCTGTTTCACGGCCGTGTCACAGAACGGACTGATGCTCAGTTACTCTGAAGACAACAGGCCTGGCTTCATTTGTCTGTGCTATATTAAAAATATGCATTAAAATACATTTATATTTAAAATGTATTCATTTTTTTCTTTTGAAAACACTCAAACCTTGAGTTGCAGACCAATTTGTTGCATGATTTTTCATGAAATTTTAAAATATAGTAAATAATATAACCCCTGGTCATTTATATTGATTTTTAAAAAGGATATTTCAGGAACCTTTATAATCCCTTCATGGTAAGTGATATCTACTTGTGGATGCTGCTTTTGAATTGGGCTCAGAGTCATTTAAAAAATAATAGCATGGATGTGTCTCTTCCCTTGCTGTCAAAGCTGAGGGACTATAGTGGAGAAATAGTGTGTGAGTGGGGAGAATTAAAGATAAATGCCTTGAAGTCCTGAGATGACTGAAAGGGTTTAAAATGAAAATGTAAGAGCCCCCGAGGCAGCCAAAACATCAATAACAACAACAGCAGCAACAACAAGCCCCAAACCAAAAAAAACACAGGCCCGGACATTGACCATTTCAGGAAATACAGCACAATAGCTGGGTTACGGTGTCATTTGCCTTGAAGCCACAGCCTGTCCCCCCACCACTGTGTACCACACCACAGCCCTCTTCTGAAGATGAGGGAGGTCACATGCCTTTCTGGGGATTTAGGCAAAACCACGTTCTAGAGACAACCTCCACAGGGGATGCTGACAAATTGATCAATTTGATGCTTTCATTGTAAGTAACATGGATGACAGGCAGAAACGGATGTTTTCTGTCAGTGTTTGTTGAGACTGGTGCTGGTGTTCCCCGAGGCCTGTTGTGTAGCTGAGTCTTTGGGACAACAAGTGACTGAGTAGCCAAGAGGCAGGAGATGACTGTCAGACCCTTGCTCCTGGTGAGAGACCCTCATCACTGACCGTGACCAGGCATGTCTCTACTAATCCTAAAAGCCACTACACACCAGAACCTGGGCTCCTGCTTCAGGGCCTCTGTCAGCATTTCATGTTGCTTCCCAGACCAGAGAGAGCAAGAGGTTGCAGGGATAACGAAGGAGACAAGCTCTGGAGGCCCCGGGTCCAGATTCTTGCCACTGAGCCGAATGTCAGCCACTGTCAGATCATTTAGCTCAGATAATACAAATATGGCCTGTCCCGTTTACCAATAGAGTTCTTGCAAGGGTTCAATAAAATCTGAACCTGTCGAACATACTGAGATGTTTGAAAGTTGCAAAAGGCTGTATGAATGTTATTACATTTCATCTCTCAGCTAATTAGCATCTTTAATACTGTCTATATATTTTGTGCCCCCTGGGGCTGCAGGTAGGATGTGGGGTCCCCAGAAGGTGTTTAGTAAATGCTTGTTGCATGTGTGATCATCTGGAAATCATGACCCTCGTGGTTTATTCAGAGGTGCAGCCACATTCAAAGAACAGGGCAAATGGGAATTCAAATCACATGCAAATCCAACTCAGAACTCTGAGGCAGTTCCTACTAAAACCCCCTGTCCCTCCTATTCTCTGGGCCTGTCACTGTCCCCTCACAGAAGGGCCCTCTCCCTCACTCTTCCTGACCCACCACAGTGCTCTCTCACCCACCCCGACCCACCTGACCTGGCCCTGCACTGGGCCCTCCATGTGGGTGTGGAGGGAATGAGGCTCCTTTTTACTCTCACCACTATTGCGAGAATAGCCTTTCATCTTCATTTCGTTTTCTGAATTCTGCCTCCTGATAATTCAAATCTTGCTTAATCTTGCTCAGAGGAAGAGGGAGGAACGAAGCAGTGGGCAGAATCAGAGCCTGATTTACTTGGCAGGAACGAGGGCTGGTGATGGGTGTAGCAATACAGTCTTTATTGGGCTAGAGAAGTTCTGCCTCGTTCCTGGCAAACAGAGACAGGATGATTTCATCTTTGTGTAAACTGATTTCATTAAACTAAGAAGCCATAACAGTCTGGCATTTGTCTCACTATAATTTTTTTTCTCTTTTTCTCCTGTCTCTCTATAATTGGTTGGATTACAAACATAATTTTGGGGGGAACCAGAAGCTGCAGTTTGCTGAATCATCATTCTTTTGTTCCATTCTAAAAACACTTGCTACTTATTTATAGGTAGTGTCAAAATAGAAGGTTTTGGAATTAGGAGGAAAGTGCTGAGCTGGATATTTAGTAGCTAAGACAGGCAAGGAGGCTTCCATTAGATTTTCGTGGAGGCCACTATCTGAATTATTCATGTGTCTCAGGTCTCAGCAGTGTTTGGTTACCATCCTTTATTCAATCTTTTTGAAAACATAGGGAATTCAGGAAATTCAATTAGAAATTATGGAGGGCTCACTACATACCCAGCGCTGTCAGTACAGGTGGCAGCCCATCGATGGAGACCCAGTGCTTGAGAAGTCTGTTTGCGCTGGGTTCCAGCCACCGTACCCACTAGAGGACATCACTCCTGCATTCGCCAGCTTTGTTCACCAGTGCTGGGGATCAGTGCCATGTTGGAGCTCTCAGTGAACAGTCAGAAGCCTGCTAGATCGCAGAACATGCCAATGTATCATCAAGAGCGGTACCGCAGCATTCCACAAAAAGCATGATACGTGGATGAGAATGATGGTATCTCATTTCTGTGTGTAAATAGAAGGGGGTATTATGTTTTGCAAATGAGGAGACTGAGTTAGAGAGAAGCCAGATGGGATATACTCAGATATACCAGCAATATTTAGCCAAGGCTTTCAATTAAAGGTTTTTTCATTATTATGCTGGTCACAATTACTTTCTAATACAGAGTATTTGTTCATTAGGATATACAGAAGATTATCATTCAGCAAATTTTCAGTTCCCCTTCTCTCCCACCCTCCATGGGTACTGTGTGCCCTCCTCCTCCTGCTGCACTTGACTTTGGACTCAGCCACCTGGACTGCTTTAGCCAATGCATGTGAACAGACGTGAGGAAAGGCTTGAAATGTGCTTGCCCATTCGGGCTTGCTCTCTCAAGCTCCCGCCTTTCACCATGAAAAGAATGTGCTGTCCATACTGCGAATCTAAGAAGGATGAGCGAGGAGGAGCAGACCTGGACCCGGCCTGCAGCCAGGAGTCAGGCCCTGCTGAGCGCAGCCCATGTTGGCTGAGCCCACAGACGGGTGAGGAGACAACCTATTGCTGCAAGCCACTGCCTTGTCCGGGTTTGTTGTTAGCTCATTGTTTTGGTAATGATAAATTAATGCATGCTTTTGTAAGGAGCAAAATACTTCTGGGTAGCACCAGTAGCACACGCTGCTTCTGTACGACACAGACTGGAAAAAGGGTGAGAATGGAGGCTGAAGTGTCTGAAGAAATGGCCCCAGACTGGAAATCAGAAGTCCTGGATTGTAGTGATTCTTCCACTTTTAATAATATAATAGCTTATCCTTATGAAGTGCAGACTACGTGGCAGGCATGATTTAAAAGCAGTTTTATTAACTCATTTAATCCTCACAACGACTCTATGAGGTTATTATTATTTTCACCTTAGAGGTGAGGAAACGGAGCCACAGAGAAATTAAGAAACTAACAGATCTCAGAGCTAGTGAGTGGCTCAGCTGAGGTTGGTACCCAAACAGGCAGTGTCATTGGGTGCTGTCACCACTCCCCAGTGCCCTGTTCACAACAGAGGCACTCCGCTGTCTACCAGCTGGGACACCTGCTTCTGACGGCTCTCACCGGAGTCCCTCTCTGAGCATTGCCCTTGACTGAAGGGAGCGGCCTCACCCAAAATTCTATCCATTCCTGAGAGTAGCACATACAACGCCTGGTCAGTCTGAGGCCAGAAACCTTGTCACAACCCCTTTGCCTACTACACTCAGGGCAACTTGAAGTCCCTTTCCAACTCCTGCACTCTCTGCAAGATCAGATTAGTCCTTTACGGCTCCTTCATTAATTACCTCTGCCCAACCCTGCTTCCTCATTTCCTTTCAGGTGCTGGTTTTAAAAACGTTCCCAAACAAACCTGCGTACAAATATCCATTGCAGAATCTAATTCCAAGGAACCCAGTCTGAGACAGCAGCATCCCAGAATCCGAGTTCTTAGCCACTGCACAATATTGCCAGTCACCACTCTGAGCTTCATTAGAAGTGGGGGCAATGTCTGTCTTACTGAGAGGGTTAAAAGTGGTAGCATTTTATTTTCACTTCACTCTGGAATGTGGCCATCTGACTTCTGCCCTGCCCTCCACACTCCATGGAGCCTCCTTCCATTAAGGCCATTGAGATTTTTAATGGCAAAGCCCAGCTGGTATCATTTATAGTGGACTCTGCTGCATTCGATTCTATCACTTGTGAACTTGGTCTTTCGGTGATTGTTCTCCACAGGATTCCGACTCTCCCTCTCTTGTTCAGCTACCACCTGCGCCTTCCTGGCTCCCCACCCCAACTTCTTCCCCGAGCTCTGGAGTTGCTCCCTAAGCAGCTGAATCTGCATTACCACTTGGTGTCTCCCAAGATCATCAAACTCAGCACTTGCAAAATGGAAATCACCATTTTCTTCAGCAAACTTTCTCCTCCTTCTCTATTTTGCTTTGATTGGTGACACCATCTCTCCAGGCCATCTTTCAAATACAAGGGTATCTTTCTTGAATAGTTCCTCTTCCTTAAAAAAAACCATATTTTATTAATTATGCTAATACAGTTGTCCCATTTATTTCTCTTCTTTATTCCCTTCCGCCCTGCACTTCTCTCCCTCCCCATCCCTCCTGCCACCAGCATTCTCCCACCTTAGTTCACATCCATGGGTCATACATTAAAGTTCTTTGGCTTCTCCAATTCCTGTACTATTCTTAACCTTCCCCTGTCTATTTTGTACCTACCATTCATGCTTCTTATTTCCTGTATGTTTTCCCCCATTCTCCTCCCTCCCTACCCCTGCTGATAACCCTCCATGTGATCTCTATTTCTGAGAATCTGTTCCTGTTCTAGTTGTTTGCTTAATTGTTTTTTGTTTTTGTTGTGTTAGGTTTGGTTGTTGATAGTTGTGAGTTTGTTGTCATTTTACTGTTCGTATTTTTGATCTTCTTTTTCTTAGATAAGTCCCTTTAACATTTCATATAATAAGGGCTTGGTGATGATGAACTCCTTTAACTTGACCTTATATGGAAGGCACTTTATCTGTCCTTCCATTCTACATGATCGCTTTGCTGGATAGAGTATTCTTGGATGTAGGTCCTTGCCTTTCATGACTTTGAATACTTTTTTCCAGCCCCTTCTTGCCTGCAAGTTTCCTTTTGAGAAATCAGCTGATAGTCTTATGGGAACCCCTTTGTAGGTAACTGTGACCTTTTCTCTTGCTGATTTTAAGATTCTCTCCTTATCTTTAATCTTGGGTAATGTAATGATGATGTGCCTTGATGTGAGCTTCCTTGGGTACAACTTTTTTTGGATCTTCCTGGACTTCCTGGAAGTCTATTTCCTTTGCCAGATTAGGGAAATTCTCCTTCATTATGTTTTCAAATAAATTTTCAATTTCTTGTTCTTCCTTTTCTCCTCTATGGTTTGGATGTTAGAACATATAAAGTTGTCCCAGATGTTCCTAAGCCTTTCCTCATTTTTTAAAATTCTTGTTTCTTCATTCTGTTCTGGTTGAATATTTATTTCTTCCTTCTGCTCCAAACCATTGATTCAAGTCCTGGTTTCCTTCCTGTCACTGTTGGTTCCCTGTGCATTTGCTTTTATTTAACTTTTCATAGCCTTCACCTTTTCCTCTATTTTGTGACCATACTCAACCATTCCTGTGAACATCCTGATTATCAGTGTTTTGAACTCTGCATCTGATAGGTTGGCTATCTCTTCATCACTTGGTTGTATTTTTTCTGGAGCTTTGATCTGTTCCTTCATTTGGGCCATATTTTTTGTCTTGGCCTGCTTGTTATGTAGTAAGCAGTGGAGCCTTAGGTATTCACCAGGGTAGGGCAACCCACATTGTTGCGTTGTGACACTGTATGTGGGGGAGGGTCCGAGAGGAACTGATGCCGCTTGCTCAGCTCTCGGCAGGCTTTCAGTCACTTCCTCTGTTACCCACAAGCAAACTGGGTCCTTCTGGTGCTGATTCCTGGGTGGGTGGGCTTGTGTACGTTCTAGGACCTTGTGGGTCTCTCCAACGAACTCTCCTGTGAGGCTGGGAGTTTTCCTGCTGCCTCAACCTCCACAGATTTTTCCAGTCAGAGGTTTTGAGGCTTTATTTCCTTGCGCTGGGGCCCTGGGTTGCGCAGTCTGTCTTGTTCCCCAGTCGTTCCTCCTGGTTTATCCACACACAAATGCGGGACTGGCTGCTCCTCCAGCTGCCTCCTCACTCATCGCTGTCCAACCACCACCTTGCCACGAGTCCTCTTTGCCCTGGCTATCTATCTCTGCCCCTCCTTCTGGTCTGGATGAATATTTCTTCTTTAACTCTTTGGTTGTCAGACTTCCATATAGTTCAATTTCTGGTAGTTATGGTTATTTTTTGTTTTTAAATTTGTTGTCCTTGTTTTGGTTGTGCAAGGAGGCAAAGTGTATCTACCTACGCCTCCATCTTGGCCGGAAGTCAGCCTAGTTCCTCTTCCTTATCCCCGATAAGTCTGGCTAATTTTAGCTATATCCCCAAACTTCTCCAATATGTCCTTCCTCTCCATTCCTTCTGTCTTTGCTCCACTTGAGACCCTCATCATCTGTCATCTGGACAATTGCTATAGCTTCCTAAGTGGCCTTCTTGCCACTTTTGAGAAAGCTTTGTTTTCTTAAAGTCATTATCCAAACCACAGCCGACATGATCTACCTAAAAGGTAAATCTGATTGTGCCATCCTTCTGCTTTGAAACTATTTAGTAGCCCTCACTGTCTATAGGATAATGTCTATCCTACAATAAAGAGCTCTTCATAATCTGACAATACAGTGTAAGGGCTAAGACGTGGGTTTTAGAATCAGACAGTTGAATTAGACTCCTGGCTCCACTGTTTATTAGTGGAGTGGCCTCTACTAACCCCTTACACTTAACGTCTCTAACGGAATGGATATATAATAAAGATATCTACACGAGGCAGTAACTCACTACATTTCCATACACTTCCCTATGTTTTCCACCCATTCTTGCAGTTAGGTTGGGGTCATGTGACAATTGACTGGGAGTGGCATGGATGGAAAGCCTGTGACCCTTCTCAGTCTCCCCTTTTCCTGTTGTGACAGCCTTTGAGGCCACATGTTCAGCTGGCATAGCTAGTATGGCCAATTGCTCTTTTACCCGTCAGGGTACCCGCTGGACCATGGGCTTCCAGAGGACACACTGCCCTTTGTTGTGGCACCTCCATCCCTAGAACAGTGTCTCATCCATGTCAGGTGATCCACAAGTGTTTACTGAATAAATCCTGAGGCTTTGGGAAATAAAGTATTTTTTCTTAAAAATTTGCAGAATAGATATATACCCCTTGTATTAATTTGCTAAGGTTGCCATAACAAATACCATAGATGTAAACAACAGAAATTTATTTTCTCACAGTTTTGGAGGCTGGAAGTCCAAGACCAAGGTGTTGGCAGGTTTTCCTCCGAGGCCCCTCTCCGTGGCTTGCTGATGGCTGCCTTCTCACTCTGTCCTCCTGCAGTCTTTCTGCTCTACTGCAAGTGTCTGGTATTTCTCTGTGTGTCCAAATCTACCCTCTTTATAAGGATACCTGTCAACTGGAATAGGGTTCACTGTTAACATTAACAGCTTAATTTTACCTTAATTACCTCTTTAAACACCTCATCTCTGTATATGGCTAGAATCCAAGGTGGTAGGGGTTAGGACTCCAACACATGAATTTTGGAGGACACATTTCAGCTCATAATAACTGTCACCTGAAGACCACCTTGAAGTGACTCCAACATACCAGAGGACCTTTTCCTCTTGGGAAAAAATGCCTTGTAATAAAAATGATCAGGACAGCAGAAAGTAACATTTATTGTTGGTATGGCATGATGATAGTAGCCCACACCTGTCCATTCACTATATGCAAAGTTTCATGCTTACATTCTATAAATACATATCTCTTTCAATCTCAAAATGGAAGTGCAGGAAGATTTAAAAAATGTGTCTTAAGCTATATAGCTGAAAAGTAAGTGGTAGAGCAAAGACTTTGAGATCTGAACCCACATATATGCCCTCTTCCCCATCCCAGTGAAATGTCACAAGTGCCCTGTGAGGGAGTATATACTTCTTTTTAATGATAAAATAGCAAGCGTTTATACAATGCTTCCTACATGACAGGTATTCTCTTCAGTTATTTCATGTAAGTTAACGTACTTAACCCTCATACCCATGCTGTGATGGAGGTACTATAATATCATTGTCCCTTGCCAGAAGTCACCAGCAGGGAGGAGGCAGAGGAGGATCCGAGTCCAGGAAAGTCTGCCTGCCACAGCCAACTGCCTCTAGAAAGGGGGGATGAGTAATCTGGCCTAGGGAATGACACTTAGATGGGACAAGACTGGCATTTGTGCCTGGGACTCTCTGATCGCAGACCCGGCACTCCCTCCATTGCCTGGCACCGCCCCTCTGGCTGTGCTTGCCCCTGCTTTGTGTTTTCCTGCACCTCCGTGGTGATGTGAACAGGTCTCCCAGACTCCAATGCTGAAGGAATGAGGGGTGGAGAAAATGTTCCTTTGCAATGTCATGGGAATAAACTTTTTCCTTAGATTGATTAGCTGCAAGTTTAAAATTTCAAAACATAACAGTCTTTAAAAAATCAAACTGGTTGCATCTGGAAGGGGTGGGAGTCTTCAGCAGGCTTGCAGTTGTCTGCACACTGTTTGGCTTTATTATATTTATAAAAGTTCTATCTGTCACCAGGCCTCTGGGAACATTTGCACAATTTAAAATATATATAAACTAGAAAAATATGTTGACATAATTATCTGCCCTGAGGAATTTTTTCATAATCACAGTCTTAATATAAATATTCCCACTTGGTGTCCCTCCACAGGCAGAAGCTGGAATACACGGGTCAGACTTTCAGTGCACTGAGAAGTTAGAAAGCAATGCTTTGTCCCAACACAAGGTCACTTCAGACTAGAGCTCCCCAAAGACACCATCTCCAGCCTTCCGCCTTCTGCTTCCTCAAGCAGGAGTCTCATCTTCCCACCCTTGCAGGCATCTGTGGCTTTGTGGTGCTGTCCCCTTTCTAGCCGTCTTCAGTGGCTCCTGCTAATCACCGCTAATGCTGTAAGACCTGGTCAGCACCTGGATCCAGGCAATTCCCTGGGCCCCTGTCGCCCCCTCCTCCTTCTAAGTCCCTGTGCCCCCACATTTGCACCTGTATTGTTTTCCTAACACAGGTTACTCCCTGAGGGGCCTGGACCCACTGCCTACTGCACAGCGCTAGCCTCCTCCAAAGCTGGCCACTGTGTGAAGACGTGACAGAGCCCCCGTCAGATGCAGCTTGTCCTGGAGCCAGTTTTGTTTCAGCTTCAAGCCCAGGGTCCTTTTCCAGAGTTCTTGCTGTTATTGGTGCATGTGTTTTGACATCTATCTTAAAACACCATGAAAGGCAGCCTCTGAAGGTAAGAGCCAATGTGTCCAGGGCAGCCATCAACAAGTGGTGGTTTCACCTCTTCTTTTACTTAAAACCAATTACCTACATTGCCTGGCCTGTTAAATGAGAGACAGTATTGAGGGAGAAGTTACTAGAGAAAAACTTGCAACAAATTTTTTAAAACAGTTTTTATTGGGGTAAAATGTGCATGACACGAAACTTACTGTTTGACCATTTCGAAGTGCACAGTTCAGTGGCACTCAGTACATTCACAGTGCTGTGCTACCAGCACCACCCTCTGCCTCCAGAACTTCCTCCTCTTCCCCAACCGAAACCACGCACTAGACAAGGACACCCGCTTCTACTCCCTCCCCCGCTCCCCACTCCCTGTTACCCCTGTCACTTCTATGAATTTGCCTATTCTAGGCACCTCATATAAGTGGAATCGTATAATATTCGTCCTTTTGTGTCTGGCTTATTTCACTGAGCATGATGTTTTCTAGGTTCTTCCATGTTGTGGCTTGTGTCAGAACCCATTCTATCTTAAGACTTAATAATATTCCATTGTATGTGTATGGCACATTTTATTTATCCATTCCTCTGTCAGTAGACATTTGGGTTGTTTCTGCCTGTCGGATGTTGTGAATACTCCTGCTGTGAACAGTGGTGTAAAAGTATCTGATTGAGTCCCTGTTTCCAATGATTTTGGGTATATACCCAGAAGCAGAATTGCTGGATCATGTGGTAATTCTGTTTAAAATTTTGAGGAACTATCATGGCTTCTGTTTATCTCTTTACTCCGTGCTTTTCTTCATCATCTTCTCCACTCTGCTCACAGCCTGCCCTCTCTGTATTTCTGCTTTCTAAGCACCCCGAGAGAGGAGGTGGTTGTGTGGTGAGTTTCACTCTAGTTCAGAGTGTGCTGCGAGACAGGCCTCTGGATGGCCCCGCCTCAGACGGCACCTGTGGTCAACGAGTGGGTTTGTTTGGATGAGGTGTGTTTGCATCATCGGGGCTATGTGATCAAACCACCTCTGAACATGTATAAAACTCCTGCAAAAGGACTGTGGATATTGCAACATTCCTGAAAATTAGGCCATAGGCAGGCACTCCAGGAAACCCTGGGTTCACAAGAAAAAACCCAGAGGGAATCACAAACCAGTGAGTCTTTCTTTCTTCCACCCTGGGCAGAGCTTACTGCTTTTCTACCGATTTCTTCCATGGTCAATCCCCATTTTCAGTCCAGCTTTTCATTACTTGGCCAAGTTTGGTGTATTTGGAAACTTCCAAGAGGTCGTTTTTCCTTGAAACTTTTATCATGAAAAGATTTGTGCATCCTGAATATTCATAATTTAGAATATTGAGTTCATTATATTAAGCAATATTTAATCTTGCTTTAAAGATGACTTCTCTCCTTTCCTTCCGCCCAGCTTGTAGCCTATGCTCCTGGGAGGGTAAGACAGTTGCCATGCCCCCCGACCACTGCCCCCCTCACCTGGCCCCCAGTGATTTTATTCCAGAATGTGGAGAGGAAGGAGGGGAGCAAATTCTGAACTGAATGGTACTACCAGAAGGTGGTTTGTACTCGCTGGCCTTGGCGGATGACAAAGCTGATTCCTGTGGGCATCTTCCTGGTTTGTCTGGTTACAACCCTCTTGACATGGTTCATTCTCTTTCATTTCTACAAGTCTCTCCCTCAGTCTGTGTGTTTCTGGTGTCAATTATGCATAGATTTTCACTGTTGGAGTCCCATTACCCTCTTAGGCAGCAGAAGAGAGCCACCCCTCTGCCTTGTGATCCATGGGAAACACTCAGGCTTAACTTGCCTTAACAAATTCTGAGGTGCCTGGTGGCTGCTGTTGTGGCCCTCTACCTGTCTGTGCAGGTCACTTTCCCTGTCCCTCTTGTGAGTTGGGCATAGTCCCTTGTGCCCCCGTAGCTGAAAGGAACACATATAAGGTTCTCTAAGTTGTTCTGTTGAAGCTTTTAACCCTGGGCTTGAGCTGAGGGAAGAGGACCCATCTCTCCCCAGTAGGATAAGAGTCACAGAGCGCTCACCGTTTTCTCCAAAGAAATTCACCAGCAGCGCCCTCTGTGTCAACATACCCTCACCTCTTTGAAATTGATTCATTAAGCTGGTCTGTCTTATGTTCTTAGAATCTGGTATTCACTGTACCTTGGTGCCTTAATTGAAACGTCTAATTTAACGATCTTATAGTCATTTACCCTTCTATTTGCTTTGCATTGAAAGCATTTCCCAATCTCTAACGAAACTCCCCTCCCCCAAGAAGTGCCATTCTTCTTTTTTTTCCAGTTGCTTTTGAAGGAAAGCCTTGTTAAAGGCTTGCCAAGAATCTAACTTGTTATCACACAGAATGTAAATTTTCTTTCACGGTCTCTGGCAGATAGCGAGCACTCAGTGAATGTTAGTTCCCGGTTTCCTTTGACACTGATCAACTCTCGACAAGGGGTATTTCTGAAAAGTTCGCTGCAGTATGGAATTTGAAAACTTTCATGCTCTGCTACATGCAAATCCATTGGTTTATCTTGCACCATGAGTGAAGCTTTTATGAGGGGATGGTTTTGTAATATTGTTCATTGTTCATTTACAAAATAAGATTCATGGAGTTATGCAAACCTTCCCAATGTTAGTGCACTTCATTATTCCTTATAAAAATAAAATCACGTAGGTTGATATCACCACCAATCCAAAAAAGTCTTTGAGCAATAGAAGGCTGATGGTGACTACAAATGAATACAATAATGAATATAATTTTTCCAAAATTATGATTTGCTTGGAAGTTGGAATATTATCATTAGCAACAGATACTATTAGTGATTTCCTTGCATTGATGGGCTCACTGTTTGTTTTTGGAGAAACTGTCTGCCAAATGCCCCCATCTGAAAAACCATGAGTCTGTCAGTGGTTCTGTGGTGTTAAAATTGTGTCCCATGAAAAGAAAGTGACCTGTTCAGCTGCAGCCCAGATGGCGTGCAGGGCTTCGCCTGTGTCAGCCCTTGCTCTCTGGCTCGCGGACGAGCTTCAGGAGTCCCTTCCATTCTGCCACACGGATTATGAAAAAGATGTGTCCTCAAGAGCTGAAATTTCATAAAATTAACAATTTTGATGGTTTCAAGGACATTCTTAAGGGAAACTGACATTTTAAAAAATTGCGAGTGCCTGGTAATGGAGAATATGACTCCTACTACAATTTGCTGCCATGTCTTTGATTCATGCTAAGGGGTCAGCAGTTTCAGCCACCATTGCTTTCGCACCTTCCTTACAAATCTCAACACAGTGAAAAGGGCAGATAATCTATTAATATGATTATGAAAACAGTTTTGACCGTGTGGACTTCCTAGTCTCACGGACGCCCAGGGAGCCACAGACCACACTGAGAATTGCTGATCTAGAACATTCCCTCAGTTAACAAAACAATCTTTGATGAGACTGACATTTTGGCAAATTCAGGTCAGTTCTGTTAAAGAATGTCTCACAATATGGGTTTTCTGATTGTTTCCTCATGCTTAAAATTTAGGTTAAATATTTTTGGCATGGATACTTTACAGGTGATGTGGGCTTCCTGTTCTATTTCATCAAGAAGTGCTTACTGTGAGTTTGTGTCATTACTGATGATTATATATATATATATATATATATATATATATATACATACACAATTTAATGAGTTAATTGGGCAAGTGGGAACACTCTTTTAGTGGCTCCTGGCTCCTTTTAGCATGTCTTTATCAGTCTTCAAGCAGTTCCTTGCTTTCTGGTGTACAATATTCAAGATTCACTTTCTCCTTTCCCTGAAATCCTGAAATCAGCCATTTGTCCAAGGAGCTTCAGTTGCTTTTACTGGGAATGGCATTTAGAAATCGGGATTTGGGCACTGTTTGCATTCATTGTTACCAGGGGTTCATTGCTTCCAGGCTCTTTCGGTAGACAAATCTAGAATTTATATATATATTTTTAAATGATTAACTTTGAACTACTCATACATGCAACAATATGGATGAATTTCAAAGACATTACATTGAGTAAACGAAGCCCTAAGAATGTGGTGCACAGAGCAGAACCAGAGTCCCGGGGTCCCCTTGGCTGAGCAGAGCACAACCTAGATCAGCTGAGCCATGGCCCACCTTCACATCTGTGAGTGAAAACTGAAATGGCATTTTTTTGCAAACCACTGAGATTTTGGGATTATTTGCTGTGTGGTTATTTGTTTGTTACTGCAGCCAGAACCCGAGGAATAAGAAAGCAAGCCAGGAGTATGTGATCTTGGAAGTTAAGAAAGTGCTTCAAGGAGGGTAACGATGAAGCATTTCAAATGCCACTGTTAAATCTCTGACATTTGACTGGGAATGGACACTGAATTCAGCAGCACGAAGTTATTGGAGAACCTAACAAGCACAGTATCACATGACTGTGGATGGGTGGATGGAAAGTCTGATTAGAGCAGGTTTAAGAGAGAGTGGGAGATGAGGAATTGGAGATGGTGAGTTAGAAATAAATACCCTTTCAGGAGTTTTGGTGAAAACAAATAGAGCAGTAGCTGGCAAGGGAAGTGGCACCCCCTAAAGTTTTAAATTCAAGATGCGAGACACGTAAACGTGCTTGTGTACTGATGGGCGGTCCAGAAGAGTGCAGTGAGTGAGGGGGACAATGTCGGGAGTCATGTCTGAAGCAGCAGGAGTGCCTGGAGTCCGTGCCTCAGAGGCTTCTTCAGGGCAGACTCTAGGAAGGGTCCACCCCAGCATCCCCCTGAGTGCTGAACTCTCCGTACACTATAGTTGAGCTTAACGGAGTTGAACATGTTTTTCAAAAGCCTGGTGAACAGCCCTGACTGGTGTGACTCAGATGGGTGGGTGTGGTCCTGCAAACTGAGAGGTCGTGCATTCAATTCCTGGTCAGGGCACATGCTTGGGTTGTAGTTTTGGTCTCCGGTTGGGGCATGTGGGGAAGGCAATCAATTGATGTTTCTCTCTTACACTGATATTTCTCTGCCTCTCTTTCTCTCTCCCTTCCTTTATTTCTCCTCTCTCTCTAAAGAAATAAATAAACTTAAAAAAAAAAGACTGGTGAACAGCAACATGGCACCAACACTGCAGGGCCTGCTACCCAGTTCAGGCAGTGGGCTCTCCTCAGACGCCAGTGCAGGCCTTGTGGCTGACAAATGCTCAGGGCAGTACTTTCCTCCTTACCTCCAAGCCCTTCCCTTTGCACACCACTTGTGAAGAAGTGGCAGATTTCATTCACATAGGAAAAAACGAACGATGGGCCAGCAACTGTAGCTTCTAATCCATTAAATGGCAGTGGGACCCATGCCAAACTGTATGGTTCTTCAGTTCAATCCAATTTTCTTTCCTCAAATGGAATTCTTATCTCTCTGCAGAATATCTTTTTTCCAATAAAAACACTTACCAGCATTATCCAGCTCCCTAAAGACAATCTGAAATTATTATGATCTGTAACTATTGTTTCCTATACAACCTGCTATAGCAATCTCATGAAAGCTGTATAGCATTACTCCCTCCCCCAGCTACCGCAAAGAGTTTTGGAGTGCTCCACAATGTGTAAGACGCCGTGTGAAGTCCTCTGGGTACCAAGTCTTCAAGGATGGGGTGAGGTAACTTACTTCTTTCATAGCATCCCTAGAGCCAGATTCCCAGTAGGAATGTGGCGCAGGCTGCCTTTACTGTTTTCCACCCAGTCATGCCGTGGCGTGTGTTCCCAGGTGAAGGACTGCCAGATTTACAGCCAGCCAGCCAGCCAACCAACCAACTAGCCAACCAACTAACCAACCAACCAACCAACGAACCAACCAACCAACCAACCAACCAACGAGTGGAAGGCAGAACACATCATTAAACTTGAATTTCAGATAAAGAACAACTGTATTTTAGTACAGTCTATTTCTGGAGGATCATGTGAGTCTCCTCTTGGTAGCACTCTCCATTTGGATTACCTCTGGAGGATTTGCCCACTTTCAAACATCTCACTTCTAAAATAGATGCTTTTTATTTTTGGACATTAAAAGCTGACTTAGAAATGGAATGGAGCCCCAGGTTGCAACTGTAGAGAAAGGTACAAATGAAACCTTAAGTGAAACCAAGCATAAGTGAATAAAACATTAGTTTTTTTTCTTCCCTGACCTTTATCTCTTCTGCCACAGAAGTGCAGATTTCCCAGCACCAGTGTTAGTGGCCTGGGCCCCAAAAGCGCCACCCTGAATTTGGAGTGAGAGCAAAGCTTCATTGGTCGCCCGCTTGCTGATGTGAAAACAAGGCCTCCAATCACTTTCTTCTTTTCCAGAGGCACAGCATGGCCCCAAGTGAGGGTCTGCCACTGCGATTGTCATCTAGGTGGGGAGACCGACTCCTGGTGCTTCCCACTCACCATCTTCCCAGAATCCCCTGCCCCATCTGTTTTGCTTAATTCCCAAGGGCTCAGCTCAGCGGAAGAGAGCTGCACTGTGGGGTACTGCAGTAGGTGATGAAGATGACAAGCCAAAATGAAAGAAGCAGTCAAACCTTTAAACATGCACTGCCATAGTACGGCCAGTTCCCCTAGTTCTGTTTCTCCCTGTGGAAAGGCTGCTGGGTGAAGATCAGGTGGGTCACTGCAGGTCTCACTGCTAAGGAAGCCTCAGCGAAAGTCTCCTTCCCCTTAATGGGGCAGGGGTAGAGAGAGAAGGCTAGGAGTGGACCTGGACTGAGTACTGACTCAGAGTGGAGAAAAGTGGACAAAAGATAGTGAATCTTTGCTTTTTATTAGAGAGATCCAAAATAATTTTCAGCCTTTCTTGAGTGGAAGCTTCATCAAGTGTAGTTTTTCTAATAAAAAAGAAAAAAAAAGTTGAGGGGCTCTGGCTGGTGTGGCTCAGTGGATTGAATGCCGGCCTGTGAACCAAGGGTCACTGGTTTGATTCCCAGTTAGCTCACAGGCTTGGGTTGTGGGCAGGGTCCCCAGTAGGGGGTGCGTGAGAGGCAACCACACATTGGTATTTCTCTCTCTCCCTCCTTTCCCTTCCCCTCTCTCTCTAAAAAGAAATAAATAAAAATTAAAAAAAAAAAACAGGGGGAGGCACAGAGGAAAAGCAGGATTATTTACTAGTAAATTTCAGAAAGGAAAAAAGGATAAGTATAAGAAATTGAAAATGATATTTAAAGTAAATCTTTAGTCTCAACATTTGAGCAAAACAGAAAAATAAGCCAACTAAATTCTAATAGGTATTTAATTCACACAGACTACTATGCACTTGCTGTGTACTACTTCCTGGTCAGATGATTCTATTTGTGATGAATCAAATCATGGTGCTTCATTAATATACTTTTTATTTATGGAAGAACAGGGATTCATGATATTCAACATGCAGATACATAAAGCTGACCACAAACTGCTAATTTTACTTTTAAACATCCATGCTATGGTCTTCTAAGAATTCAATGAACATATAGGTTTTTATTATTTATTTCTGAACTAAAGTTTCATTTATTTATTTAATGTTTTATTGATTATGCTATTACAGTTGTCCCAGTGTTTCCTCTTTTGTCCCCTTCCACCCAGCACCCCCCACTCCCTCAGGCAATACCCCCCCATCGTTCATGTCCATGGGTCATGCGTGTAAGTTCTTTGGCTACTTCATTTCCTGTGCTGTACTTTACATCCGCATGACTACACTGTAACTATACACCAGTGTATAAGAGAAGTTTCTTACTGCGTTTCTAATGACAAGAAAAGCCTTACTTTAAGAGGACTTTTTATGAGGAAAAGAAAAAAGCAATTTTTATGACTCCAGCAAATGGATCTAACGTGACTGCCATACTATTATTTACAAAATGGATATACTAAAGGTATTCTGGTTCTGTTTTGAGGGTTATTAAAGTCTGCATATGCATATGTTATACTCATTTTCCCAGTTCTCTTTTTTTCTTTTACAAATCTTAAGGAATTATTGGTGGCCCACTCACCAGCATGGGGTTCCCTGTGAGAAGGGCGAAGTGCCGCAGCCCCCTGGTAAATCTGCAGAGCCTCCTTCATGCCGCCACTGCAGGGATGTGGTGCTCCCTGGGTAATCAATGGTGAGGACAGCCTAGACCCTCCTGGTGCTGCCTACAGCATGCTGACCAGAGCATAAGATTTTTTTTTTTAAAAATAAGCTGCAGCTTGCAAAGTGAAGCAGAGGAGTTTTATCATTTGTGCCATTTTTCCACCACCATGCGCTCTCTCCATGATCTGTAGTGTCTCCCAGGCTCGCCATGGCCACGATGACTCCCACTAGTTTAGGTGGGCTGTTGGTAATGGGCCACTGCCTTCTCAGGAGAGCCTATAACCTCTTATGAGTTGGTAAGAGGAAAACATTATAAAACCACTGAAGTTCTTCACTCTCTCTTCTGGCACATTGTTCTTCCTCATTATTACAGAGTCATACCGTCAGTTATTCAGTTTGTAAGTTAGCTTGCTCTCTAAATTTTTCTCCTTGCCTATGGGGGTGCTCTGCCTGCAGGCTCCAGCCACCCCCGCCCCAGGCACACATGAGAATAAATCTACCTTGATGTGATCTGCTTGGGGAGCTGGGGAGGAAAGGTGGCTCATCTCTCAAAGGAGAAGGGGCAGGAGACTTTTCCTTAAGGGGCTTTTAATGGGTTTAATTTACACAGGAATACAGGTAAAGCTCATCAATCATTGTCAGGCAGTAAGGATCAAACAATAGATAACATTCAAAGAATGTGAGGGCTTGTTCTGAGTCAGGGTCACTTAGCTAAATAGCTATAAAACTTTGGGGAATGAACTCATTTCCTACTCAGACCCTTATGAGAAAACTGAGGGCATTCTTTGCAAAGAAGGTTTCACAGGATTTTGTGCATTCTTTCTTAGGCCTGATTGCCCTGGGGAACCTGCCCTTACCAGCACAGGGCTACACCTAGCATTGTTTTAGGTTTAAGTCAGGCAGGGGAAGTAAGGCAGCCAAGAGATTAGGAGAGTTCTCGCAGACAGAATGAGGACTCAGGCTATGTCAAAGCCGAGGAGCAAGGGTCCATCACCCCCTTTTTCTATAGCCCCACAAGTCCTTCCCTGAGGGCCCTTTATAACCATGCCTGTCTTAGGTCGTCCCTCCCTTGAGGAATCTTACCCATCATTGGCTAAACAGTCATCTGCTGGGGGCCAATCAGGGTGAAGTGAAGGGGGAAGATTCTGCACCGCTGCCAGGAAGATAAGCTTTGTCTCCTTAGTGGCTTAGGGTCCCGAGATCTCTCGCTCAGCCTTAGCCTTGGGGTGGGGGGGCAGTTTACAGCTTCTGAAACCAGGCAGGGCGGTTCCCAACACTTGCCACTGATTAACTTTAGACTATTTTACTATTTACCTCTATTTTCAAAGAAAATAATAAGAAAGTAACAACAGTAATGATGGCAACAGTTTTTATGTGTAATGAAATTACATGCCTAAATAATACAATTCATACAAATTAAAACATCTCATTTGCTTTTTGAGGTATTTCAGTAAAAATTTTTGTGGGTCAGCATGCTAACTAATATGACATTTTGATATCAGTGACTCATCTTTCAAATATCTGAATTTATTACTAAAGCAAATCATTGTACAGCCACTTCTAAGGGGCTATAGTACTATGCTGGAAAATAACATTTGAAGATACTGCTTTAAATCAGTCTGTGTCAATTAAAGCTTGAACATTTTACCTAAAATTTTATTTTAGTGATATTTACTTTAAAGGGACTTTTAACAATATAATTATAACAACACTTCCGTTTGTCTAGTGCAGTATATGTGTTAAAACACTTGTGCACGTGATCTTGTGTGATCCTAGCAAGTTCTTTAAAAAAATCTGATAGCTACCTAAAACCCCTTTGAATTATAAGATAAAGTGAACAGACAAATTTATGCTTGACAGATAGAGTAGCTAAAGCACAAGAAGCTTAGTGCCTTGACAAAGATCCCCAGGGAAGCAGGAGTTCAGAGTGAGGGGTGGACTCAGGTCTCTGTAGTCTAGATTTCTCTGTAGGAAAGATTGCTGAACCTGGATAATGAACTTGATATACATTTTCTGCAATGGACTACTTACTCTGTGCACAGTAATTTTCCAGACACTTTGCTTCGGAAGTTTGAGTGACAGGAGGCAAGAGACACCACACTGACAGATCAGCATGCAGAGGTGGCAGGGGAGGAACTGGCAGAACTTCATAAATATGGAAACACAGAGGCAAAGAGAAAGTATATTGTTGGCAAGATAATTAGAGCGAATAGTGGGTTGACTTGGGAGTTTGTTGTTGAAGTCGAAGGAAGAAGATGAACTATTCTCTTGAGGTCTATTTTGGTTTTTAATTTCTCCATGGGTGTAACTCCTAATTTGTATTATGTTGCTTATAGATGAGTAGGAAAGAATATTTAGCAATTTTATATGCACAAATGAAAGCATATTGCTTGGGCAACTCAGCTTTAAAATAATTCATAATGTAACTTACTTTCTAGAAAACAGAAGAGCTTCAAATGTGGTTCGTGTTTAAGTCTGAGCTTTCTAGACAGTTCTTAACTACAGCCTGATAAATTCCATTGACTTCCCAAAATTGCTCTTTAAAAGAGAATAAAACAGAAAATAAAACTTCTTTGAACTTGTCATATTGAAAAAATAATTAAAACTGCATTTACTGCAAGCAAGCAATCTATTAGTCAATGAGAATAAAACATTTTCTTACATTAAACTTGACATTTTTTTCATAATTTGTGTTTATTACATACCAACAATAGATGGAGCTCCACACAGATCATAAAAAAAGAACTCCTGCCCAATAGATTTTACATTAAGTAAGATGAATTATATTTTATACAGCACTTGCCATACGATAGCATCTTGTCAATTATCATATTGCTTCCATAAGGTATTTTAAAGGACGAAAGAGAAAAAAGTATGGAAGGTCTGTATCTTCTTTGGAAAACTAGTATCTACCGTGTACTGTGACTAGATTTAAAAGGCAGTTTCTGCAACTCTGTGGAGGTGCGTTGGAAGATTGTGGATTTAAACATTTGTGTAAATGATACTAATAGCAGATGACTACTTCCTAAATCATCAAGATATCGTCCCATATTCTGCAGAGTTTGCCTTAGAGACAGGATTATAGCAGCTGGATGCATTTCACTGAGCTGAACTTGAAAATTCAGAGAAGTCACAGTCTCATGATATAGTGTGGCTGTCAAGGGTGTGAGCTTCCTGCCACGCCCAGTGAGCTTTATTCCTGAGGCATCATTTGGGTCACTGCCATTTTCTTCACAGAGAGACCTGGTCAGCATCACCTCATCTTAACAGAACAGTTTCCCTCAGTCTCACTTACCAGGCTTGACTAAGGAAGCCCTGGGGCTCATGTTTCAGTCTGCGCTTTCCAGTCAGCTCTTGACTCCATCCCGATAAGTTCCGTCAGATTTCTCAAATTGCTCTTTAAAAGAGAATAAAAAAGAAAATATACGATTAAAAATCAAGACTAAAAATCAACTCTGACGAAAGAGGGAGGATCAAATGGGTGAATAACTAACATTATGGAGCACCTACTATATCCCAGGCACTGGGGCAAACACCTTACAGGCTTTGCTTGAATTGATGTCAACATTAACTATGAAAAACATGTACAGTTCATATCCATGTTACTGTTTATTTATTTTTACTGTCTTCCTTTTTATTGAATTTATTGGGGTGGCACTCGTTAAGAAAACTGTAGGTTTCAGGGGCACATCCCACGACACAACACCCGGGCACGGCGTTGTGTGCGTCACCCCAGTCAGGTCCCCTTCCCTCACCATTTATCCCCTGTAGCCTTCTCCATGCTGCTGACTTTACATTCAGTTACTAAAATTCTCAGAGTCTTGCTTCCCATCAAACAAGTTCAACATTAAATGGCAACTTCCAAGAGCAATTACTGGCTTTAATTTGGCTTTCCCCTACTTTTTTTTTTTTAATTTTCGGATCAAAATAAGGATAAGACATCATATTTTTTTTACCTGAAATGTTTTGCTCCTATTTCTGAATTTTTAAACTGAATTTCAATCTTTAATTCCTAAAAGATAACAAGGAATCTCCAAATGGTCATTCACGATAAGAACAAACAGTCTCTCCAGTCTCAGATTCTGGTCCAGTGGAAAGTGTTCTCAGTAGCCAACTTTCTTCCCTTTCTCTCATGATCCTAAATTTCCAGGAGTGAGTAAAGCTCTACTGACAACCTGTCTGAAGGGGGACCACTGGAGAAGGGAAATGCCTGATATGTATTTTATTTACAAAAAGCTTATTTCTGTAAACCCTGGGAAGGCAAAGCATTATTTTTAAATAGTCTAAATAGTCCAATTCTTAAGTATTTTTGATAGTCTAACAATTTTTAAGCAATTATCTTCAAACAGTTGATTTTCTATTTTTGTGAAGTTAGAAGGTCTGAACCAAGCCTGGCCACTTGAGTGCTCTGTCGACGTTGTGGATTCAGGAGAAAAAGAAGACAGACACACATAGGACATTTTTGCTTAAAAACACATATGACTAGGACAATAGTTGTGGTGAGCAGGGGAGTATCCCCAGAAGGAGTTGCTCACACCCGTGTGTGTCTTTCCACAGTGCCAGGTTATGAGAGGAGAGCTCCCCAATAAGCCAACAGAGTCACATACAGGTTACACACAGAGAGGGGAAGCTTTGCAATAGAAGTGAGCCAGGAGAGGGTCCAGTGTCAAGTCTCAGTCACCAGCAGCATCCACAGGTGCAGAGGGGGGCGTGGGTCTCAAGCCAGGTGACTGCCACGGGATCTGGAGTGGAGGCTGCAGTGGGGGCGCATGTCCGGTGGACTGGAAGTCTGGGAGGGCTCTGAGCATGACTGTGGTACAGCCAAGCTTGAGTGTTGGATGGTTGGAGCTGTGAGTTTTTATAGCCCATCAGGGGTGGAGGTCCCACTTATATTAGTGTCCAGGTAGAGTCCTTATCCAAGTGTCCACACTTGTGGTTTTGGGTGTTCCAGGCCCCCCCAGAGGTGTTCCCATTACACTCCATTACCTCAGTCTTGACATAGCACTTGACATAACTGTCATGGCTGACAGTGACTCCATCTTGTATTGTCAAAGGTGTCCAAAAAGTCCACTCCGCTCTTGCTCTATACAACAGTCCCTACAGCCGTGCTGTCTGCTATACACAGAGTCTCCAACCAGTCACTGCCTCCCCGTGAATCAGCCACCAGGACAGCCATGTTACCAGCAGTGTTCTGCACTGGGCTTCTTGCGGTAGCTGGGAAACCTTTGCAGGGGGTGAAAATGAAAGTGAGCCATGGGGAGGGAACATAACATAGGAAACACTGCTTTCTAATATTATAATCACCTACTCTGGCATGCCTTTTATCCTGAAGAAGAAAAGGTGAAAAGTATACCTTCTGGAGAAGGCAAAGGACTCTTGAAAGTTATTTTTTCTCTTGGCACAACTGATAACAGTTGGAACACTTTAGTGACTTGGGCAGCGAAAGCTTGGAGGAGAAATGGGTGGTGGAAAATAACATACGCCCAGTGTACAGAAGTGTTAGGGTATGGGGTGCCAAGCTGATGAAGGTGAGATGGGCTTCAGGGCTGCCACTACTGGGAACTTGTCTGGCATCCTGACCTCACCATCCTGCATCTGGGCTGCCTCTTCAAAATCCTTTCCCTCTACTGGGGTGTCCAACCTGCGGCACAACACAAAATCATAAATTTACTTAAAGTGTTATGAGGTTTTTTTGTGATTATGTGTCACAATGTATTTAATGTGTGGCCCAAGACAACTCTTCTAGTGTGGCCCAGAGACACCAAAAGGCTGGACACACTGCCTAGTCCCACACGCGGAATCCCAAGTTGTTTCCCCAACAGCCAGTTGACTTTTTAAGTTACCACATCTGAAGCTGAGAATCAGTGGAAGTGTCAGTTTATTATAATTATTTTTCTAAGAAACATGGCAATTCAAGACACACCAATTAAGAAAAATCAAGCAGAGAAACTGCTTCTTTTATGCCTTCCACAAAACAGTTCCCCCACTCATCTGTCGTTATTAACATGGGCATTTTATGAGAAATGCTTTTCAGTATTTGCTCACTGGTTGGGTCATCTTTCCCAGAATTGTGGTAAATAATTTAATCTGGTGTTCTTCCCGCCTAGCTATCCAGCAACTACTTTTCACCCCCCTAACCTGAGGTTTTCTTAGCAGTCAGCAGAGTGTGATCAACACATCACAGTGATAATTTAAGCAAGAGAGAAATGCCACTTTAAAGAGGAAATGCCAAGAATTGTGAAAGTTAAAGAAAAGTGCGACATGATCCATGAACCACAGATACAGAGGTGTAGTGCTCTCAGGAGACCAGGAAATGCAGGCAGAGGGAGGAGCAGGAAAAGAGAGAGCAAGAGAAAAGAAAACTGTGAGGCAGGTAATTGCAGCTTCCTGTTTATCTAGACCCACATTCATCTCAGACATGTATGTGTTCATTCTCTGTACTTCTGGGAACACTGACCTTCTTCCTATTCCTGGAATCCTTAGGGCAAAAGACGGTTCATTTCGACTTGCCCAGAGTGACACAAGTGTATGAAAATATCCAAAGGATCGTACTTGTGAAAGAAGCAATTGACCCTGGGTACCGCGCTCAGATTTTATTGGTCCGATTTTCTTTTCTATTCTTGTGCTGGGTGAAGTCATATGCTAAAATTCATGAAAGGAAAATATTTGATTGGATGTACTATTAAGTTAATAGCTTTGTTTAATAGTTCACAAACCTGAGACTAGTAATAATTTATAGGTGGTCAGGGTCATAAAAATGTTGATTTTTTTCTTTTATGGCTGACTGTTACCTGGGGCAGAACTAGGCGGCTTATAATGTTTGTGTGCTTGTACATGTGTGAAAGCCTATCTGTGAATCTAGGTAACAGCCAGTTCTCAGAGCTAAAGGATTGAAAGAAAGTCAGTAAGTCCCCCTTTCTAAACCCAAGAGTTTACTGTTTTTTCAGTTAAAAAAATTATTTTTGTTGCTTTTTTGCCACAGTGGTGCTGTCACCTTCTATTTGACAAGGTTTGAGTCTGTAACTCCTGTGACGATGCACATTCATTGTTCTCTTCCACGACCTCCCTTTCCCTTCCCAGCCTCCTTACCTGTTGCTTACATGACCTTGGGCAAGCCATTGCATTCTGTGCACCTCATCTGTAAAATGAGTTTGATAATACGCCTGTAAGGTTTGTCTTCCAAAATTAGTCTCCATTTTCATTCACTCTCCTGAAGAATTTGCCGGTTCGATTTTGTTTATTATTTATATATGAAAAAATCATGAATCCCTATGTCCAGTCTCAGTTTCTCTCACTTTCAGTTGTCCGTGTGCCATTGCAATGTGAACGCCCCATTGACATTCCAGCTGAACCCTGCCGGTGAAAGTGGAAATTTGTGCCCTCTTATGGAAGCACTTTAATGACTTGTCTTAAGACTCATGAAATATATTCATACGTGTTGACCCAGGAATTCTTCACATGTTGACTTCTAGAAATTCATCATAAGAAATAGTTTAAGATACATTTTTGGAAAGCCCATAAAAACAGTATGTTCAAATTTAAAGCAATCTAAATAACCAATAGCAAGGGAATTAAATAATTTATGATAAATTTATTTAATAGATACTAAAAAAACCATTAAAATAGTTTACTTGCATGTAGCCACATGGAAAATCTATGCAATACTATATATATAATGTAATGTCATGTAAAATAGCATGTGAATGGATCCACCTACAGAGTTCCTATAGGAAATAACCAAAATGGTAATGGTTATGTGTTCAGGTGGGAGAGTAGATGTGAGTTTTTATTTTGTATTCTTTTTCAAAGTTTGCAATTATATATATATATATATAAAATTTTTATTTATTTTTAAATTATATATTTTATAGCACTTGTGTAATTGAAAAGAAAATCAACATTGAAAACTGATTTCATTTCCATTCTCCCTGAAACTCTTGCTTCTCCCTGGCTTCACTCACAGTGGCCACGTGTCTTCTCAGTCCTCTAGGTGCTCTGCTCTGGGGTTCTTAATTTTCTAAGTCTCTTTTCCTTTCGCCTCTCATGCTCCAACTATGCCCCAGTGATCTCTTGCACAGCACATTCTGTCCATCACCACCCTCTGCCCAAATCTAAGCTCTCAGCCCTTATAACCAGCTCCTCTCCTCATAAGTCTACCTTTTGCCCCTATTATCTACCAATTTCAAATCTGGATTCCGGTGTTGACCTTACTACCCTTTCCTATATAATCGCTGTTCAACTTCTTGCCTTGTATTATAAATATCCCCATCTCAAATTCCCTACTCGGGCCAGAAAGGTCTGCTGAGTTGCACTTCCATGTCTTGTACCCATCAATCTCCTTGTTTCTTCCTTTGGAATCCACTCTCAAGGCTGTATTATCTATCTTTCCTATGTTTGAGGACACTGTACTCCATGTATCCTTAGTCCTTATTAACATGGAATTTCTAAGCATCCTGGGGAAATTCATGTGTGATGAAATATTTGAAAAACGGTACAGAAACATTAGGGGATGTGCTCTTATGTATCACATGATCCTTAAAGAATTACGGTTCATGGCTAGTATTTTTTCTAATTTTTAAAAACTTCAAATAAATGGATTTAGAAATAACAGACCAGTGAACATAATGTCGGTCACAGGCAAAATGCTAAGACGGATTATGACGCCCATGGCTTTGTTGTCACTGACGCCGAGAAACGGCAGTCAGCAGAAGCAGGAAGAACAAGGCGTTTCTTTCTCCAGACTCACTTTGATAGAGTCATTAGCTTCTGTCAGGGGGATGCTCTCAGCACAGTATTTGGCAAAGTAACTTTGACAGCTTTGTAGACAAGACTGAGAAATGTGAGCTGGATGATAATGACTTGGGTAAATACCATACCTGTAGCTGGTTGAAAAACTATACCAAGAATCTTGATTAAGATAGAGATCAACTTGGAAAGAGAGTTCTAATCTATCTTGTACTGACCTCATTAGCATTTTCATCAATAACTTCAATAATCAGAAAATATTGACATCAAATTTGCCCAATTAAGATAGATGGAAAAGATTGCTTACACAGTGGGTATCAGAAAAAGCTAGAGAAATATATCACCCAAAGTCTAAAATGTTGGACTAATGTCAAGAAGATGAAGCAAAGTATGGATGAATATGAATCCTTCAACTGCGGTGTAAGAAATTGGCTACACATCCACCAGATGGGTGAGACTTGGTTTAACAAAAGCTCACGTGAAGAAAGAAAACACCAGAGGTTTCAGTTGACTGATCTCCAACGTGAGCCACAGAGTCGTATGGAGGCAAACCCCCAAATAGGCATTTTGAATAGAGTAATGATACAGGGTCCAGAGCCAGGGAAATGCACATTTCACTTTACCGTAAATGTACTGAGCCAGAGCTTGAGAGAAATAGTTTACTTCAAGGTCCCTTATTTTAATGGGGAGAACGAGCAATCCAGAGGTAATACAAACCCTTGGAGCCTAAAGAGAAATGCAAGGAAACTAGGGCAAATGAGGCATGGAGAGAAGAAATGGGGTGTTTAGCTTAAAAAAGAGATCATACAAAATGTGCCACAATTATGCTCATATGTGTAACAGGCTCTTGGGTGGAGGAGGGATTGGGGGCCAACAGTTGGGCCAAGATATGAAAACAAGGCTTTACTGTCCCGGGTGCCTGAAAAGCTGGGTTGCTGAACAAAGAGGTGCCACCGTGAAAGGAATCTCTTTGCTGCCAAAGAATGAGTCAAATCAGTTTCTCTTTAATGCGTGTCTGTGCCTGGCATGTGTATCTAAAGCATTCCGCAGAAGTCAACACACGAAGATGAACTAATGAGAGTCAGGGAGGGGAGAAGACTGCTCTGTGTCTTTGATGCTAAAGTCAATTGCCCGTGGAGGTGGAGTGCAAACGTTTCAACCTTTCAACCATACTCACAGCTCATGGGGCATTCTGAATCACATTTGTGGTCTGAAAGACAGGCAAAGGGTGTGTGACCTATGGATTTGGGGAAAGATTTAATCTTATTAAAACACTGTTTTTCTTTAAAATTGTTCACAATATTAATTCTGTGAAATGCAAAACTTCTCGTCAATTTATTTTGTGACATTGAGATGAAACCTATCTTATTTTTGATTCAAAAATAGGGTGCCAGCCATTTCTGAAACATAAATGAGGTAAGAAAATGCACTTTATAATACTAATTATGACGGAGATTTAAATTAGTAAAGTATTGATTGGTGGTTAGTTGATGTTGGAGATGCTCAAAATATTAAACTAAGAGAGACATTAAAGATCAGATCACTTAGTACAATGTTCATTTTTCAGACTTGGAAACAGACCCAGGAGAGGACAGACCAGTCCTTTCTGCCCTGCAGTGTCTGGAACCTGGGTCTCCAAGTTCACAGCCAAGTGCTCTTTATGTTTCAGCACAGGAATTGAAGTATAAAGTGGATTAAGTCAAGATGGTGTATTGAGCACTTGGTTTGTACAATGTACTGTGCTAAGCCCTGGCAGGAGGTTGTGTATACAAAGAGGACCTGGCCTTTTTGTTAAAAAAACTGAGAGTCTCGGCCACGAGACATGCCTGAAAGACTAACAATCCAAACAAGGCAGAGTCAGTAAGAGCAGTTCTATGAAGGACCGATGCAGAGAGGCTCCTATGTGCAGCTTGCTAGTGGTCTATCCTGAAAAGTGAGTAAGATTCAGAACACATGCAGGAATAATGGATGACTTATTCTTTATATTCTTTAAGCTTGGACTTGTGTGAGAATTGTGCAGCAGGGATCTCCAGGGTTCATTTCTCTGCTGGACCTGTAATGGGGGGTTGGGTTTGTGCTGGTTTCAAATGTATGACAATCACCAGACGAGAGAGAGGAGGGTCCCCTTGTAACAATGGACGAGCCAGGTGGACGAAGGAATGAACAGGAGTAGGGACCGTTACCTTCAGAAAACTTGTTTCTGTTTTGACACCCAAGTAGGTAGGTGAGGACTGACAATATATCATAAGGCAGGACCAAAATTATTGTAACTTAAGTGTTTAAACATGCATTAAATCATTTATCACAGCCATGGAAAAACTCACTGCAATAACTATTTTCTATAACTACCAGTATGACCCAGCAATCCAACTTCTGGGTGTTTATCCACAAGAAATGAAATCAGGATCTTGAAGAGATGTTTGCACTGCCATGTTTATTGCTGCGTTACTCATAACAGCCAACACATGGAAATAACCTAAGCATCTGTCATCAGATTAATGGATAAAGAATATGTGATATATATAATGGAAGACTGTTTAGTCATGAGAAAGAGGGACATTTTGCCATTTGTGACAACATGGATGGACCTTGAAGGTCCATCCGTGTTGCGAAAGCATTATGAAAAGCAGACAGGGAAAGACAGAAGCTGCATGTGTTATCACTTATCTGTGGAATCTGAAATAGCCGACCTTGTAGAAACAGAGTGGGGGGAAATGGGAGGATGCTGGTCACAGGCACAGTCTTCTAGTCAGATGCTGAGTAAGTTTTGGGATCTAATGCACAGCACGGTGACCGTAGTCAACAGTAATGTGGTGTGTACTTGAACGTTGTTGAGAGTAGACCTTAAAAGTTCTCACCACAAAAAAGGTTGGTGATTATGTGATGTGATTGAAGTGTTAACTAATGCTGTGGTGGTGATCATTTTGCAATATATAAATGCATCAAATCAACACACTCTATACTTTAAACTTACACAGTTATATCTCTTAAAGCTAGCAAAAATAACTATTTGCTTCCTGGTGAATCCTTCATGATTAATTCAATGCGAATTTTACCTCTTGGTAGCTGATGTGCAGCACAGAATCATTCATTAGATATGAGCCAATTGATTCATTAGACAGAAACCATCATATATAAGCTGTAGGACATTTGGCAAAGGTGATGCCTTTGTTTTTAAAACGTGCAAACTGGCATGAACATTATAAAGAAATCGTTAACAGCACTGTGCATTCATAGAACTCTATCATCAATTTAGAGAAGACAACTTACTTAAGAAAAAGCCCCCTCAAAATCTCAGTAGAAGGTCATAGATCCAAAGTATGTAAAAATATAACATTAAATCCTTTAGAAATGAGTGAAAAGGGGTTTCAGGATAATCCGTTTCTTGCCAGTAGAAATGCTGTCCTAGAAGCACTTCCTCACAACGCTCCATGATCTTCCGAGAGGTACTGAGATGCAGCTTGTGTGAGGGTATTAACAACAGAGCTTCTGCTGAGTGCTGACATTTTAGACCGTAGCCAGTTCCCCAGCAAAGGCTGCTGAGTAGAAAGTAGTCACGCCTGCAAACAATTTTTCCTGATAGATTTTCCCCAAGGTGTCAGGGACTCTATCAATGACCACAGTGGACCCTCCTACACCTCTGGAGCAGTAAATATTTGTGTGAGAGATCCAGGCTTGTAATTGTTGTCAAGAAGAAAATGATACAACATGAGCTGTGAATCAGTGCTTATAGTATGAAAATCCATATGAAAATCTATAAGTATTAATTTATAAAGTTGAGTTAAATTGAGACAATATTGTGTGAATTTAAATGGAAAAAAATGGAATCCTTCAGTAAGAGGGTGACTTCTTTATTTCTCTCCTGGAAACTTATAGATTATGAGGTGGGGGACAGGGAAAGGAGGACATCTTTATTAACACTTTATTTAAATACTTTGAAAAGATTTAAAAAATTCATTTGTTTTAGTAAAGATGTATTCTGCATTTTCACTGAAAGTTGATTAAATCAGGCTTTCTCAAGGGGCCAACAGATTCCATGTATCTGAATCTTCATCAGAAGAGCAGTTAAGACTTAAGTGTGGCTGTAGGTAATTCTCTGGGTTTTCTGTCTGTATCCTTGCTACAGAGTTTTGTTCAGTACTTACAAGTTCTTCACAAGACCTTCACTTGACCTTCAGCAGAGCATCGGTCAGGATACTGGTGGCAGAAGCCAGAGTCACGGTGATCTGGAGGATGACTTGGCCTCTGACGTACTAATCACACCACTGCAGGCTGAGCCACCTGTCTGAGACAGGCCTGGCCATGTATCAAAGGTGGATGACTTTATACACCATTTATGTGGAATGGATGTGAAAGATCAGCTCTTCTAACATCATATTTTTTATTGCAAGGAGCTGGCTCTGTCTCCCACTGCTGGTGCAGGGGAGCTGGAAGTTGCTCAAGGCCTAAAAGTCACCACTTTCTCCGTGAAGATTCTCTCTTGTGCGTGCCACAGGAGCCATCGTCCAGGCATCGATGCCTTTACAGGCATCAGTCACTCTGCTGCCACCCGAACTGAGCAAGCCCTACCTGAGCCCTGCTCAGAGCAGGACACTGTTGTCGGCACGAGGGGGATGAGGAGTGGAGCCCTCTGAACCTCAGAGGCCCGTAACCTGTGCTTGCCATGCACAGCAGTGCTTATTGAGCAATGGCTGTATATGGAGCACAGTCCTGCAGTTTTGTATAGAGTTATTCACTAATTTTCACAAGGATCCCATTAAGTCTTCCTATTGTCTTCTTATTATACCCATCTCCCATGAAACAGTTTGGATTCAGAGAAGTTAAGTGATTCATCTGTGGTCACATAACCAGCCTTCAGACTCCAGGTCCACGGCCTTCTATCATCCCACATTTGCTTATTCTGCTCGGCTACTAAGAATTTGCCCTCTTCCTCTTATGAACTTGATGTCCTCCCTGTGGCTCATGGATCCCAGCTCAGCATCACCTGGGAGCTTGTTAGGAATGCAGAGTCTCAGGGCCCCCCAGCCTTGCTGCATCAGATCCTGCATTTTAAGAAGGCCCCCAGACTGTCCGCACTCTGAGATCTCAGCAGAACTGCTCCCTGCATCGTCAGAGGTAGCTGAAGGCAGCTCCTGTTGCAGAACCCCTCTGGCTTCAGCCTGCAGGATCAGCTTCTGTAAGTTTTAGCTCTTTAGTGCCAGAAGCACTTATTACAAGACGATTTCACCTAGAAGGCAGTTTCCCATCACAGACATTGAAAAATTGTAGTTACTACACAGACCTTACATTGAATGATTCAGTTTAACAAATATTTATTGTCGTCTCTTATGTGCTCGGCACCAAGTAAGGCACAGGTCTTAGCGATTTCCTGACTTCTGGTTTGTTGTGGTTCAGCGAATTCCTGGTTGTATAGTTACATATTGATAATAAAATTGCACCTGTACTTCTCTTAATGCTGCTTTCCTGTTGATTCATTCGTTTAGTCAAACGACATATTTAGTCATTTAGACAACAAGCACTTTTCAGGATGTACAAACATAATAGCAGTCATATACATATGTATTTCCACACAAAATTATATCCTGAAGCAATTCTTCAATGGGGACATGTTTCTTAATATAGACTTTTAAAAAATCATGGTAATTTTACTCCTGTTTTTACAGTTAGCAGAACTCCACCTCTGAGGTTTCATAAATCTTCATCAACATTGACTTGGAAATTCTCCCAACAGCCCAAGAATGGATGTAGACTTAGGAAATCAAGGCTGAAAATTAGGTCCCTTAGGACATGTTGTCACCATAATAATTTAACTTGGATGTTATTCAAAATCTGCAGACTTTTTTTTTTGCAATACTATTTATTTGCATTTAAAGTAGAGCTTCTTAAATAACTGGCACTTGGGCAAGTTGGTGAATTTCAATACTTGGGGTCTTCTATTGAAATCAAAGTTACAAGCTAGAAACTCTGCTCCCTATGGAAAACTAGAGTCCTAAAGTCCCCCGAGGGGACGATATACTCCAGGAATAACAACTTACGGGGTAATTTGGTTTAATATGGGATTATTGAAAAATTTGAAGACTTCAGGCATAAGACTTCTTTTCAGCCCCACACTCCAGGTAATTCTACTTTGCTTGGGAATCTTTTTTGGGAAGATAATTAGTCACCAAGGATTCAGGCTAACAAGTTTGTTATGTCTTGAAAGATGTTTTAAAATGTTTTTAAAAGAAGTCATTGAGGTAGAGAAATTGATAGGTAGTAATTTAATAATTTAAAAATTGCTTTATTGAGGCATAATATAAATACAATCAAACATACATTTGAAGTGAACAATTCAATGAGGTTTGACCCATGCATGTCACACCACTAAAACAAAGAGAACATTTTCATCATCCCAGGAAGCTTCCTCATTTATTGCCAGATACCTTGCTAAGTGATTTGCTTGCATTATTTGTTTTAACTTTCATTCAATATTATGAAACAAGCTGTTACAGGCAGAATTGTATTCCCCCCGTATTCATATGTCGGAGCCCTTACACCTAGTACCTCAGAATGCGACTGTATTTAGAGACGGGGCCTTAGACAGGTGATTAACTTGCACCGTTAGAGTGGGCTCTACTCCGACACGACTGGAGTAGAAGCAAAACTTTGGACGTGTAGGGAGATACCAGGGGTGCCCACGCACAGAGAGAAGGGTGGCCATCTGCAAGCCAAGGGGAGTGACCTCAGAAGTAATCTACTTAGAAGACTCCTTGATTTTGTACTTCTAGTCTCTAGAGCCGCAAGAAGACAAATCTGTTTTTTTAAGCCACTTAGTCTGTGGCATTTTGTTATGGCAGCCCCGAGGAACCTAATACACAGGTATTAGCTTTAGCTTTCTTTTTGAACAATAAAAAAATCAAAAGAAAACGAAGCAAAAACAGGGCTGAGGAGCGTCATAAAATCTGCCCACAGCCATCCAACTCCTCAGTGATGGGCAGGGGTTGCACCCGAGGTTCGTCCGGCTCCATTTCCACACTCTCGCCTCTGCGCCAACTGACCACAGGAGCCCCCAACCACCAGCACTCGGAGTGGAAGCTGACTCCAGCCAGCCCCACTGCCAGGCTCCGGCAAGCTCTCCCTCCCTCTGGTGAGTCACTTTCTAACATTTTTATGCACTTAGCTGTGATCAGTGCTGGATAATAATCTGCACTGAGGTCAGAGTGAGTATCTTACTACTCTGACCCTATTAATAATATATTATAATAGCGTTATTATGAGAATTACATGATTTCAAGTGATTAGAGAAGTGTCAGAATCAGAACAGGCACTATTTTTGTCTATTATTACCTCATTGAATTTTTTAAAGTCACCCTTTACACTACTTTTATCATCTTTTTTCCTTTTTAAAATTAAAGAGATTATAATATATTTTGAAAATCCAGATAGGTGATATTGTCCTACAGTTTCAACTGTTCTACAAAAGGTTAGGTTAGACATCAGAATGATCTTTCCTCATGTTGGATACCACAACAGATTTTTAATAATCACCATTAAACACACATAATAATAACGCTGCCATAAATGTAAAATAACACCAATAACAAATGAGTCATTACTATCAGAAACCTCATCCAAAGACCAATGTCAAGATGAGGAGGCCTCAAAGGCAGACTATTAGTTCAGGGTCCACTGAGCTGACACTGGGGCCTAGGACGGAAGTGGTTGTACATTTCGTAGAGCAATCACCAAAAGTGGATACTTAGGTGAGAACTAACACGAGCCATTTGAAATCTTCACTAGGCAAGCTTCCTGGTAGAGCAGTTTTCTAGAGCGAAATGTTAAAAAGGGGAGGACATGCAGGACATTTCAGAGCATTATGCAATTTCTTAACAATGCAAACCTGCTCTTACCTGCTCTGACAATACAGATCAACCTTGAGATACCAGGAGGTTCTATTAAAATACTCCAGTGCATTTATTTTGACTGTGTAATAAGTAATTTTGGGAAATCAGAAGCCAGTTCTAGATCTAAATTCCATCTATATAGAATTATTATGTTAAAACATTTTGGCTAAATCAAATTCAGAAAGGGAAATATTAGTAAAATGACATTTTCCTCTGAGTCTCCTACTTTACAACCCATGTAACATAGGTTAACAAATCCACAGGTCAGGTTGTTTTTCCATGTTAACGAAAAAAGCCTGAATTAATTAGTCAATGTTTGTGGGATGAATGGCTAAAATCAAAAGGTTGAGAAGGTGTATAAGGAGGTACCATCTCAATTCACGCCCTGTTTAATTACTACGGGTCCACGTTAGTCCACGTGAGCTTCAGAGAAGAATGCCCAGGGTCTTCTCTGAAAATAATGGGAAGCCGAGGGCAACACACCAAAAGCCTCGAAACTCCTGCTAAGGGTGTTTCATGGACACTGATGAAACTGTTCGGGGCTCCTGGTTAAATGACGTAAGCATTTTGGAGTAAAAACAACTGCAGGGTCAGGCGATGCTATTACCTTTTGGTATCTGCTAGTTCCTTGCTTGTTAAATAGTTATTGGGTGACTAGAATCCTCTATGACAGGTCCCTAAATGTTCTTATACTAGAACGGTGAGAGCTTTTAAGACTCTTAATGACCAGGTGGCACCCATACCAATCTGGATATCTTGGGGAAAGAGCCATGCAAAAAACATTTTTAAAGGGATCCCTGGATTATCCTATTGTGCAGCAAAATTTCGGAACCACAACTCTCCGACTTTCCCCCTAGCTGAGTAATCTCCAAATTTGAAGGCATAAAAATCACATGGAGTACTTGCTAAAACTCAGAGTTCCAAAGAGTTTTAGTAGGTCTGGAATGGAGTCCTAGAATTGGCATTCTTAATAAGCACCTGGGGTAGTCATTTGTCACATTGAGAAATACTGCCTTAGTGAGCATGCAGGCTTTTGGCCCATCAATTAATGCTTTGATACCAGGTTACATTGAACACGAGGCTAAAAGCTAAAATATAGATTAAAGAATACTCCTAGGACAATGAGCCAAGGCCAAAGATCACAGTGGCTGGCTTGTTCCAACAAGATACCTCTGGTTGCCAAGGTGACGTGAGGAGCCTGGGGTTATTTCTTGCCTAAATATCCCCTGATAGTATTTACTCTACAGAACGCACACCCACTCCTGACCTTGGCTCTGATGCCAGCTGTCTGTTGCATTTGGGTGCGGTGATGGGAAATGCTGCAACAGGAAGAGGAAGCTTTCTTTTATGAGAGCTCTGTTCTGCATATCCGCTTCTGAGCCAGTTCCCGGGTTTCCAAATAGGTATCATGACATGGATAAAATCTCCTACTACTCTGCAGCCCCCACTCTAAATATTCCCCAGGAATCTCAAAAGGTGGGGAATTAGGAGTGGGGTGGGACATGGCACCAGTACTAACTTCATCCTGTGTTTAGTAAAAACAACATTTATGAGAAATTAGATCCCATTCAAAGGTTACAAATTTTCTCAGTAAGCATTTGTAGTGCGCTAGGGAAATTTCCCTTTGGTTATCAGCAGTGACATTGCCCTCCTGCATGTTGAGTAAAAGCATTTTCATCACCCCAGTTTCCTGTCTGTTTCAATAAAAGAAGTTTAGCAAAAGCAAATAAAGATTTACCACATTTTTTAAAGCAATTAAGGACTTGTTAATATGTCCATTTAGGAGAAGGTTTCAGCATTCCCTGTCTAAGGTTTCACGATATTTTCTTTTAAACTGAAAACAGATGCTTTGAAAAACTATTGGTATTTGGGGAGAATGTGAGAAACAACAGTCACAGAGTGAGGTGGATTTAGCAAACCACTTGGTGGCAGTAAATGCCCTACTAACCACAGTCCGCTTCCGAACTCCTGGGCAGGCTTCTCAATTTCTGTTGTTTGTGTTGCCTTTTTTTTGTTATTATTTTTTTATCCCCAAACAATATTTCTCTCAAATGAAAAAGGTATGGTTTCTTCTTTTTTTTCCTAACTGTCTGAGTCATACATAATGATTAGATATTATAACCTCTTCTAAAAAATTAAAGTTTGAGAGCTAAGTTACGAAAAGTCTAAGTGAGAGCACCCTGTATCTTGTTAGAGTACCCGCCTTTTATGGCCCCGTCCAGGCTGAATAAACATTTATGTACAGAGAGAGAAAATTGGATTATATTCTGTGTAGCCTATTTGCTCAATATGTAACAGTAACTTGCAAAAAATATCTATTATTCTATACAAACACCTTTCAATTTTCTCCACAGACTTTGTCACAGTAACTTCTCCATCTTTTATCCATTTAAGAGCAGAGGGGTGTGCCTAAAAATGTAATCTAATATAAATTATGACTAACTAGATTAGGTGTCAACATATTTCGCACTGAAAAATTTGTTTGGTCAATGAAAAATCATGATAGACTGGTTAATTAGTTATGCTAGTCCTGGTGAAAATGACAAGTCACATGGGTTTTTATGTTTTAAGTTTTAAAAAATTATATTTTACTGATTAGTACTATTACGGTTGTCCCAGGTTTTTCCTGTTTGCCCCCCTCCACCCAGCACCCCCACTCCCTAAGCAATCCCCTCCACTACTGCTCATGTCCATAGGTCATGTGTATAAGTTCTTTGGCTACCCCATTTCCTATACTGTTCTTTACAACCCCATGGCTGTTCAACAAGTCGCGTGGGTTTTGAGAACACTGAGTTCCAGTCCAGGATGTGTCACTAACGGGCTGTGTAAGCCTGGGCAGGCCACTTAATCTCCCAAAGCCTCAATTCCTCATTTGAAAATGATGACGTTGGGCAGAAAGATCCCAAGTGCACCCCTGGGAAATACAATGGGAATACATCATCCAGTTTAGGGGGAGTCTTCTGAATAGACTCTACATAGAAGCCATATATAACTTTCTGGAAAGTAGAAATCCATTTTCTATGGTGGTATACTCACAGAAAGGGAGGAAATCAGCTGTTCCTCTGTTGTTTGGATACCCGCTTGAAGTATCGTACCTGGGTCACTGCAGCCTAGGGGTCCATCCTGTGTGTGGGGGGCTCTCTCCCGCTGAGGGTGTAAGGATGCAGATGCTTCTTGATTTATGATGGGGTTTTGTTTCAGTTTGCTCATCATAAGTTGAAAATATTGTAAGTTGAAACTGCATTTTATTCCCTGAACCCACCTCATAGCTTAGCCCAGCCTAGCTCTAATATGCTTAGAACAGTAACATTAGCTTCCAGCTGGGCAAGCTTACCTCACTGCCGCTGCCCAGCATCATGAGAGAGTATCATACCGCATTTCAGTAGCCTGGGAAGGATCAAAATTAATATTAATATTCAAAGTGCGGTTTCTACTGAATGAGATGCTTTCACACTGTTGTAAAGTTGAAAAATTGCACGTAGGTTGAACTGGCACAAGTTGGGGATCGTCTGTAGATTTATCTGAAAGTTTGGACTCTGTATAGATAAGAACAGAAGTGGAGGTAATTCACGTAAGAGGCCTCACATAGGGCCTGTTGGAAAGTAGGTGCTCAGCAATCTTATTTCCAACCTTGTCCTTATTTGCTACTTTGAAGTACCTCATGTTCACTAGCTCTCTGAGGTAGCTGCCTCTGAATGCCAGCAGGCAGCTCTTTACTGTCTTATGGGCTTGTTTTTTCCCTATGAGGAGCCTGTTCTGTTAAGAGTAACTTGTAATGGATGAGGCAGGAAGTTAGTTGCAAATCTAAATTATTTAAAAATGTTATGAAAACATTTATGCTATACTGTTCCATGATTGGAAGGAAAGCATTAAAAACAATGCTCATCAATAGAAAACACAATGGCAGAAAACATACAACTAAAATTATATTTAACGATCAAAGGCTAAAATTGAGATCAAGGAAAGGTGGTCTATTCTTAGCACTTCAACTCAACATTGTACTGGAGGCCCTAGTCAGTAGAATAAGGCAAGAAAAAGAATTAAAAATACCCTAGTCAGTAGAATAAGGCAAGAAAAAGAATTAAAAATACACAGATTAGACAAGAGGTAAATGTTCTTTATTCACAGATGACATGGTTATGTATGTGGAAAATCCCAGCACTCTTCTAAAAAAACAATAAAACCTATTAAAACTACTAAGTCAATTTATCAAGCTTACCAGATAAAAGATTAATTTACAAAGATTGTTTTCCTATATACTAGCAATAAACAATTAAAGAGAAATTTCAAGGGTGACATTTAAGTAGCATTACGAAAGCATAAAACTTTTTAGGGAAATTTTAACAAAAATATAACACTTCTATATTGAAAGTACAAAAACTTACTGAGATTAAACAAATGCTAAATAAATGGAGAGATAAACAATGTTTATAAGTTGAAAGATTCATATTATTGAGATGCCATTATTCCAAAATAGACCTATAAATTTAATTAAATCCCAATGAAAATCTCAGGAGGGTTTTTATAGAAACTGACAAATTGTGTCTAGAATATATCAGGAAATGCAAAGAAGGTAGAATGGCCAGTCTTGAAGGATTAAACTTTCAAAATGGATTTTAAGATGTAATATGAAGCTACCGTAATGAAGAGAGCATGGTACTGGTATAAAGATAAACATTTAGAATAATGACCAGAATTGACCGACACAGTGTGACTCACTGAATTTTGACAAATGTGCAGAGACATTTTGGTGGAGTGAGCATAATCCTTTCAGCAAGTGGAGTTGCAACAATTGTACATCAATATGCAAAAGACTTGGAAAGTCAACCTAAACCTCACCTCTTCATAGAATTGCACACTGAAAGAAAAAGTTGTTTTTTACTGAATGCAAAGTTAAGAAAAAGTGCATCAAGGCACCTGTATCCCGGAAGGTTTAGGAGGCGAACACGGGTGTTATGCTTGGCAGAGTGTCTACACGTGATAACAATAAATTTTAACAGCATTGTTTCTTCCCCACTAACCAGCCAGCTCCCCACCGGGCCTAAAATTTCCATCTAGTAGATCACTGACCGATTCCTACAAAGGTGGGGGAATTACCCCCAGAAGGAGCCCTTCAGATGGAAACATTGCCTCTGAAGGAAAAAGAGACCTGCAGTTTCCTCTCTGGGCTTCTTGAGTTGACACTTGGGGTTAGCAGCTGTGAGTCTTAGACTCATAGATAGTTACAACCACAGAGCCTTAGAACGAGAGAGGTCCGTAATGGCACCCCGTCAACAATCTGCTTTACTAATGTGAGAAGGAGGGTCAAAGGGGTTGTTGACTACACAAGGCGGTTCATTCAGCGTGTTCCTTTCTGAAGCATGACTGCTGATGTCCGTGTTCCACCGAACACTGAACGGTTTGGTTCAGGAGGGAAGGGGAAGTGCCTTGTAAACCGTCCTTTTCACTTGGAGAAGGAGGATAGCGGGAAGGGGGAGGGACCGAGAGCGCGGCATCGCTGCCCAGCAGACAGGTGGCTCCACAAGAAAGGGGGTGACAATAGGAGGTTTGTAGGACCTGACCAATGTGGCTGCCAAACAAGGGGGTGGAGTCATCACGAAAAGAGGGAGATGGTAGTCAAGCAGCTCCCGGCAAGGGCAGGTGTGAGCCAGAGGGAATTTACAGTTTGTTCTTTTTCCCCCTTTCAATCGTGTCTCTCTTCCTGGCCTGCATCCAACACTTTTAGATAGGAAAATCCTTGGATCATTTCAGAAGTCTCAGATACAAAACGTAGCCTTCAGGGCAGGGTAAAATTGATCCTTGACTACTTTAAGATAGGAGGTTGAGGAAACAGAGGAAGTTGAGGTAGACGTGGGGTTTTGTGCCCGCTAACCTAAAGTAAAACAGTTGAGTGGAAGAGGTGATTTCCATGAACATGCCTTATATCTCTGATTCTTTTCATATAATTACTTTGTTTTCAATTCACATCCTGACTTGTGAGTTGTTTCAAGTCATTACTCAAGATAGAGGCTTAAAGAGACTGGATGTCAAAAACTTCCCAGAGAGTCTATGAACCTGAAGAGTTGGGGAAGTAGTTTCTTTAAGAGGAGAGACCACTGACAGTCGTGATCGTGCACAAAGTGGTCTAGCCCCCACCGGGAATATTCAAGGAAGGAAGCGAAGTCATTCCAATTGCTCTCGGAGAATGAAGACAAAAGCGTAGGCTCCTTACAGCTCTGCTCTTGCCCACAGTGCCTCCTGTGCGAAGCTGTGCAGCCATCACGGCAGAAGACAGGCTTGTGACAAAGACGTTCCATTGCAAATTAGGAGTCCATGCTGTGGATTTATTAACAGCCCTTTCATGCTAAGGGCCAGAAACCATGGTTTGAATGGACAGATTTTAGTGGAGAAGGGTTTTGGAAACACTCTTAAAATTATTTTTAAGAATTAGAATTTTGTCTATGTGGAAATAACTCCCAAATCTTGAGTCAGTAAGTAGTTTCTGTCACATTTTACAGATAACTCAGTTTTATATAAAAAGCTGAGTGTAAGTAAATAAAAAGGCAAATGAAAGCACATTTCAAGTGAACTAAGAGTTCTCACTTTTCGAAAAACCCTTAGATGAATTCCTTTGTAACCTTCCATTTGATTAATTTTGCATATCTGTGTTTATTTTCTCCTGACAGCAAACATGAGGCTTCTGGATCAAAGGCAGGCTGATTACTTGCAGAACATCTGAGTGTTGGTTTGCTCTGCCCCAGTGTTCCCCCGGGGCAGTGTGATGAGGACTGACGTCACCCTGCACAGGCAGGGTGCACGAGAGAGTGGGGACCAATGAGACAATGGCACTGAAGCTTCTGTAGCAGCCGCCGTGCAGTGCCCTGTCCTCTCCAGAAGGAGGGAGAGAAATTTTATCTTCTTCATGTAAACAAGCCCTCTGCTGAATAGAAAAGCAGAAGGTTTCTAGGTGTTATAGCTCATTGGAATATAAATGTATGGCTCAAGATTTTATTTCCCTTTGAAATAGAAAGAAATGGCTACAGGGGGAGAGAAACTTATAAAGCTCTCAGGAGCGATTCTCTATTCTTAACTTCCAAGGCGTGGTCTCTGCTGGTCAGTCATCCCTTAACTGGTTTGCCAGTAATTTTTGCTGGACAAACACTGTGTGAAATATGGAAATAGTATTTATTTCTCAACACCACAAAATCTAACGGGTGTAATTGTATTTCCTATTCATTGACAAGTGATCCTGGCTTTATGGATGCTATGGAGCTTCAGGTGGAAGGTAGGAAAGGTCTGAACTTTAGTCTTGATGTTATAGGAATAAAATGAAAGGCAGTATATCTGGTTGTAAAGCCATAAAAGTAATTGTCCCCAATACTTGAATGTATTACCAACTAATTTTTGATATAACAAACAGTTACATGCCTTCTTGTCTCTTTATTTTCTTGAAATTCGATTTTCTAAAGAGAGTAAAACCATCACATATGTGCTATTATTAAAATAATCTTGTGTATAGTATCAAAATAATCTTGCATATATAGTTTATTCTTCTAAACATTTAAGATGTGACTGCAAATGGTATTAGGGATGGGGTAGATATAATATATATAAGAAATTCTTTTATCTTCATTTTCAGTAGTAAATAACAAATATTTTGTCCAAAAATGTACAGAATGTTACAATTATTTGTAACATTACTTACAATTAAAAATTCTATCACAATATTCTGATCCTTTAGAGACTCATGCTTATTCATGAAAAGTTTATGTTAATCTTGCCTACTTCGAGGCCATATACTTTTTTTTTTTTACATTTTAGTTTCCAACCAGAATCAGCAGTAATTGGTATAAATTAAGGATGCAGGTATGGAAACCTGTTACTTGTCAGACCCTCATGCCGGGATTGTGCCGCACAGAACACCAATGGACTCGTTTCAAGGTCAGTGAAATGGTCATGGAAGAACCTAAAATGTTTCAATCGCACTCTGTGTGATCTACTTGCTGCGGAAAGGCCCACAGCTGGCCTGCCCTATGGTTCCATGGGTCCAAATAAAACTTATTCTCAATATTATAAGATAGTCCCATATCAGAGGTAAGAATAGGATGCTCTGGAATAGCAATATTTTTTTCAGACTCTTGCGGTTGGTCAAGCCTTCATGTTTCTTCAAAATCCAGGTCGTTAATGGAGCACTGCAGCAGGACCCCATGCCTGGGGTGGCCCCAGGAAGGCAGCGCAGTGTGGGTTCTACTCAGGGTTTGCTCTTGGGCTGTGAGCGCCTTCCTCATATCCCAGTTTTAGTTTCCTTATATTCTTATTCTCATAATATATATCAGCAATTTTCAACCCTTTATCCTCTTGCGGCACATATAACCTAATTACTAAAGTTTTGTGGCACACCCCCAAAAAATATTCTTTGCTGACAAGACAAAAAAAATAGGTATAATTTTGATCCATTCACACTGGATAGCTATTATTATGTTGCCTGTTGTCATTTTAAAATTTGACAATCTAAGGGAAAAGAGGTCAGTGCCCCTGACTAAATAGTCAGGTATTGCATGTTTTAAAAATTGTTGTGGCACACTGGTTGAAAATCCCTGATATATATGAGAGTACTCGCCTCACAGAGATGCTCAAATCTAATCTAAACTCATCACATCTAAAAAGCTAACATGGGTTCCTAAAATAAATATTAACTTCCAGATTTAAAGGATTTTTAAAAGTAAAATTGTGGTGTTACACAAATATAAACCAAACACATGCTAAAGATTTTGTTTAACTCGACAGCTAATGAGAGTACCAGTAAAATGTTGTAACTAGTTCAGTGATGAGTTCACGGGGAGGTGGAATGAATTTACAAATGGAAACAAAACTGGTTAGTATCCACAGGGCAATAATCAGTTGCATTCTGCTGGAAGCAATTTACATTTCTATGGACAAGAACCATTTGCATTGTATCAATTCTCGGCAAGTCTTTCACAATTTTTCTGGACATATACTACAGTAAGGGTAATGTTTTTATAGGGTAAACATATAAAAGTTAGCTGCCCAGAGAGAAGTAAATAAAATCTTAAGTAAATCAGTAAAATTAGGCAAATAAAAATCAAATGGAAAGTTCTTTCTTTCTGCCCTTGGGCCACTGTTGTAACTTAGTGTCCCATATATCTTAAGGAAAGTGTGTTAAAGTTCATAGTTACCTAAATTTGGATGATCCCTGATGTTTTCTGGATCACTGCTCTTTGTCACTCAGGGATTCTGGTTCGGGAAATGGAAACTAATTTTATTGTCTCCTTAAGAAAGATATAGTAAGGAAGATGCTTTTCTCCAAAGAAGTAAACACATGACTATAAGGTTAAATGTAAATTTCTGCACTGAGTGGCATCTGAGCAGCGTGGAGTGACGGGTAAGGATGTGGGCAGGAATCCAAATACATGGATTCAGGCCCAGATCTTCCGCAACGCAGACCAAAGTCCCATCACATTGCCGAACCTCAGTTTCTTTGTTCCCGTATTTCAAGGGAAATGATTATGATGCCACAAATCTCAAAATGTTGTTGTAAAGATGAAATTAAATAATGAATAGGGAAGAAACATATAAGGTATAAAGTATTATTCTTAAGTGTTAGCCATTACCTCGGCTTTAACCTACTGGATTGAAAAGACACGATCTGTAGATGGAGGGGCACGTGGTAAAGCAGGTTGGCAAGCCTAACCCTGAAAGTAATTTGCTGAGTGATTCTGAACAAATGATGGAAACTTCAGGGCTTCCGTGGCTTCTTTGTCCCTTTTTAATTCGCAAACTAATTGTGAGTTTCTAATGACATAATGACGGCACTCAGAAGATGGCAAAGTACCATGTAAATATCAGCCATGGCCAGTAGTTTGGCTGAACATCGGGAGCTGACGAAATGACAGACATTTTTTCTTTATTGGTTATTTATAATAACTTTTGTTGTAAAAATAACCGTTTCTGTGATTAAAAGAATCAATATTCCCCCCTAACTTTTACTCACTTGTACTAAAGGTAATACGTGATTTCATTATTTATTTTTTTAAAGATTTTTTATTTTATTTTAAAAAATATATTTTATTGATTATGTGATTACAATTGTCCTATTATTTTTCTTCCCTTTATTCCCCTGTGCCCTGTACCCCCTCTCCCACCATCATTCCTCCACCTTAGGTCATGTCCATGGGTTGTACATATAAGTTCTTTGGCTTCTCCATTTCCCTTACTATTCTTTACCTCCCCCTGTCTACTTTGTACCTACTATTTATGCTTCTTATTCCCTGTACCTTTTCCCCCATACTTTTTCTCCTTCTCATCCCCTCTGATAACCCTCCACATGATCTCCATTTCTGTGAATCTGTTCCAGTTTTTTGCGTAGTTCGTTTTAGTTTTTGTTTGTCCTTTTTTAAGTTTGGTTATTGATAGTTGTGAGTTTGTTGTCATTTTACTGTTTGTATCTTTGATCTTCTTCTTTTTCTTAGATAAGTCCCTTTAACATTTATATAATAAGGGCTTGGTGATGATGAACTCCTTTAACTTGACCTTATCTGGGAAGCACTTTATCTGCCCTTCCATTCTAAAGGATAGCTGGATAGAGCTATCTAAATGATGTTGGATAGAGTCATCTTGGATGTAGGTCCTTGCCTTTCATGACTTTGAATAATTCTTTCCAGCTCCTTTTTGCCTGTAAGGTTTCTTTCGAGAAATCAGTTTATAGTCTTATGGGAACTCCTTTGTAGGTAACTGTTTCTTTTTCTCTTGCTGCTTTTAAGATTCTTTCCTCATCTTTAATCTTGGCTAATGTTATTATGATATGCCTTGGTGTGTGCTTCCTTGGGTCTAACTTTGGGACTCTCTAAGCTTCTTGAACTTTCTGGAAGTCTATTTCCTTTGCTGGGTTGGGGAAGTTCTCCTTCATTATTTGTTCAAATAAGTTTTCAATTTCTTGCTCTTCCTCTTCTCCTTCTGGAATCCCTATGATTTGGATGTTGGAACATTTAAAGTTGTCCTGGAGGTTCCTAAGCCTCTCCTCATTTTTTTGAGTTTTTGTTTCTTCATTCTGTTCTGGTTGGAGGTTTATTTCATCCTTCTGTTCTACACCGTCAGTTTGAGTCCTGGTTTCCTTCTCTTCACTGTTGGTTCCCTGTACATTTTACTTTGTTTTACTTTTTGTAGTCTTGTCTTCTTCCTCTATTTTGTGACCATACTCAGCCAATCTGTGAGCATCCTGATTACCAGTGTTTTGAACTCTGCATCCGAAAGGTTGGCTATCTCTTCATCACTTAGTTGTATTTTTTCTGTTTGATCTGTTCTTTCATTTGGGCCATATTTCTTTGGACACATCTGTTATGTTAAGGGGCAGAGTCTTAGGTAATCACCAGGGCAGGGTAACGCATGTTGCTGCGTTATGGTGCTGTATGTGGGGGAGGGATCCAAGAGGAACAATGGCGCTTGCTCAGCTCTCTGACAACCTTCAGTCACTTCCTCCACTTCTCACAAGCAAACTGGGCCCTTCTGGCGCTGATTCCCAGGTGTGTGGGTTTGCGTACATTCTAGGGCCCTGTAGGTCTCTCCAATGAACTCCTGTGAGGCAAGTTTCTCCTGCTGCCTCAACCCCCACAGGTGTTTTCAATCAGAGGCTTTGAGGCTTTATTTTCTCTGAGCTGGAGCCCTGGGTTGCGTGGTCTGTCTTGCTCCCCAGTTGTTCCTCCAGGTTTATCCGCACACGAATGTGGGAATACCCTGTCTGCCAGCCACCATCTCACGCCCTCCCACTGTTCCTCCCACTGCTGTCTTGCCAGGAGTCCCCTCCACTCCGGCTGCCCATCTCTGCCCCTCCTACTGGACTGGGTGAGTGTTTCTTCTTTAACTCCGTGGTTATCAGACTTCCATACAGTTCAGTTTTCTGGTAGTTCTGGTCATGTTTTGTTTTTAAATTTGTTGTTGTCTCTGTTTTGGTTGTGTGAGGAGGCAAAGTATATCTACCTATGCCTCCATCGTGGCCAAAAGTCTGGTAATATGTGATTTTAAAAGGAAACTTCACGGTATTATTATCTTCCCTAGGACTTGGCAAAATGCAACTTAAGAAATCTCTGCTATTATTTTCATGTGGACCACATTTGGCATAATGTTATAATCCTTAAGGGAAGGAAATCTATTATAATGAAATTGCATTTATAACTAGGCTATTAAAACTGGTTGCTTTAGAAAGATTATCCAAATATACGCACAAGCATACACATATCCACATGAGTCTTGCAATAAGATTTTAGTGATATGGTATGGTCCAGGAACCCCCAAGGGCATTGAAAGGCATTTTTTCATATTTTGTTATTTGGTCCCTAAGTAGGACACACTGAGTTATGGCAATGATTTTTAAAAAAATCAGAAAGTAGTCATTAAAACTTAAAAGTAGCAAAATAACAAACATCATATAGTATTAAACCTATATAATAAAACAATAACTAGTTACACTTTTATTTGTCAATTATATCTTAGTAAAGCTGGGAAAAAATAACTAGCACATGTTGTCTCCCATTCTTTGATTTCTTTTATTTTTTAAAGGGAATTTCTTGGTGCAAAAATTGTGTAGTTTTCAAAATGTGCACTTCTATGTTCAATATTACCATTTTTTATTTATACCAAATTATAGCAATGTCACCTAATCTTCAGCTTACTTAGTTTGTACTGAATTACATTTCTTTTAACTTTTTGGAAATAGTATTTTATTAGCGTCTATTTTGTGTAGTGTATTCTCCTGTTTTTTTTTGCACCAACAAGACAGATGAAGCTATTCTTTAACATAAATGATAAAATCTATCTCCTTGTCCTATATTAAGATTATGCCATGATTAACTCAAATCAATGCTTCTCTTAATGTAGTGCTGAAGATAAATACCACACAAACACACAAATTAGTAAGAGGGAAAAACCTCTAAGTGAATATGCCTCTAAAAGTGATGAAAAGGCAGGATAAAAAGACACAGTACACTGAAATACTGAGGTAATTAAGTCAATTCTATGGAGAGGAAAAAAGAGCATCAGCTACACAGTAACCTAAGAAGAAATGGTAAGGGGCAGGTAATTGGCCATATGTAGGGCTCTTGACAAGGTTTTTTTAAAAAAAGATTTTGTTTATTTATTTTTAGAGGGAGAGGAAAAGAGGGAGGAAGAAGGTAGGGAAACATGGATGTGAGAGGGAAACATCAATCAGTTGCTTCTTGTGTGATCCAGGCATGTGCTGTTACTGGGAATGGAACCAGCGATGTTTCAGTTTACCAGACGACACCCAACCGAGCCACACTGGTCAGGGTGACAAGGTATTGATGAAAGACAGAAATGAAGGCAACTATGTCAACTGATGTATGTCTGTCTGCTCACTGTGACTTTCCCAGGAATGGACTGAGCCAGCAAAATAGTTTCCTAAAGAAGCTTAGGTACACACATGAGAAAATTATATATCCTTAGGAAAATTAGGCATTTTGGAATAATTATTAATTAAAGTGGGACATAAATATCTATACATTAAAAAGACAAACCTAGTTTATTGCCATATTTAAAATAGTTTATTAAATTTTGAGTTTTAAAAGAAATTAAGTTATTTTTAAAGAAAAGTTCAATGCTAATTTCAATTTATCACCTTTGTGGATACAATGGGGTATGACAATAACATGATATGGGATGATCAAAATTCTGATGAGTTATTGTGATTTATTTAAATAAGAAACTATGGTAAATATGTTAAGATGTACAAGAATGAGTAAGTAGGTGAGGTCTGTATAGAGAAAGTCCAGCCATTGTTAATATAACAAGAACGGTTTGCATGACATCTATATAACCTGACAGCCAAGGAGAGTGGACTGGAATGTGCATGTGTGAACAATGATGACTTCACTGTACTAGTCAGTGGGGGTGGGAGACACCATTGAGTGAGCATGTGTACTGTGTGGCTGTCACATTCAAAATGACTGAGTGAGTAGAGCAACAAATCTGCATTAAATTTTATGTTAAGGTTGAACATTCCTCCACAGAAATTATTCTGATGATTCAGAAGGCTTCAAGCTATGGGCAACTGGTGATTGACAGCTTTATCATGACAATGTGCCCACTCATGCATGACCTCTCCTGCAGATATTTTTGGCAAAACACCAAATTGCCCAGGTGACTCAGCCCTGCTACAGCCCAGATTTGGTGCACTGTGACTTCTGGCTTTTCTCAAAACTAAAATCACCTTTGAAAGGGAAGAGATTTCAGACTATCAATGAGATTAAGGAAACTATGATGGGTCAGCTGATGGCAATTGGGAGAAATGTGTGAGGTCCTAAAGTGCCTACTTTGAAGGGAACTGAGGTGTCATTGTCTTATGTACAATGTTTCTTATATCTTTTATCCTCTTCAGTAAATGTCTCTGTTTTTCATATTACATGGCTAGATAACTTCTGGACAGATCTTGTATATCTTGGCCTCCAGAAGTTTACAAAGTGGAAACCATTTCAGTATGTGTATTAATTGCTAATGTACTAACAGGTAGAAATGAGTGTATCACTATTTTCTCTTATTCCAAATATTTGTAAATTTGTTTTGCCATTATATTATTTGTAACATGACTTCTAGGTTCATGAGTTCAATCCCTAACCCCAACATTCCTCTTGTGAAATCACTGCCACCATGGCCATGGCCACAGTTAATAAGATACAAGGTGCAGAACTTGTCACCTTGTTGCCAATGACCCTGATTGTACTATTAATCTTCAAGAGAGCAGTGATTGAAAAGCAAACACCATTGATTATGTCTAGCAGTTATTCATAAGGACAAAGTTTACCTCTATAACTGCAGGTAAATCTCACTTCGTTCCCTACTTCTAGTAAAAATTCTTGTAGTCATGCTATTTTGGGTACAACACTTTAAAGTACCTGTTTTTTTTCTAGACCAGTCTTCCATGTATATCCAAAAAATGTTTTTTCTTGGGAAAACTCTACCAAAAAAGAGTGTCTTGGGAAATTCTGAATACTATACTCCCCTTTTGAAGAGTCACAAAGATAGGTTAGTGTATTAATGACTCTCATAACAAAGGAACCTAGTTATCTTTGCTTAACTCAGCATTTCCGAAGTTTGTTTGACCATTGAATTCTCCCCCGCTCATTGCTATGAAGAGCTGTGAACATCCCTCAGAACTTGTGTTTCCAGGAAGACATTCTGGTAAATGCTTTTCTTGACTGACAAGGGGTGGACTCTATTCAGATGATCCTTCCAAAGCCTGAGAGCCCTACTAAGCTCTAGGAAGAGGCCATGGCACCACACTTAAATGAGTGGAAAAGGAAAGGATTTCTGGGAATCACAAGGCTACCTGCTCAGTGGTAGATGTTCACTTCCTTAAGGAGCCTCCTGAGGGTGAAGGAGCTTCCTGAGGACTGTGGATGTGGTCAGAGAGCCCTCTGACTGTCCGTTTGCCTTTGCTGCATCTCTGGTCCATGTTCCCAGGTTTTCAGGACTGTTGCATTGTGTGGGTACTACCCAATATAGTATAAATGCTAAGCTATTATTTTTCAAACATTTTTAAGTGCAGTACATTTTTTTTTTTAATTCAGGTATTCCACAATCAAAACAAAACACTGGATTCTTCCTTTACTCTCTCAAAAAGGGTATGCTCATGTTAATTTTCATGGTCAAATTATTTTGTGTTAAAAAAACAGTTTAAAGTTGTTTATAAGTTTTGCTACTGGAGGTAGACAAATCTGGCAGGAGAGCATGGATTTTTTCACGTAATAGTATAAATATAACCCCTAAGTAATGCGACATTTAGAAATATTACACAAAGCTACCATGATTAAATAAAATTCAACCCTTTATGGTTTATACAATTATTTGCAAGTTCTTTTGTTAGAAAATTCTCTTGATGTGCTGAGTTTCTGACCTGGTGGGGTTGCTGATAGCCGGCTCAGTAGTGCCCCTCTTTTTATGCTGGGTGGTGAGAATTCTTTGGTTTGTGTATGAGGGAGGGATTTATGTAAATATCTTTAGAACAGGGCATCAGTAAAGCTAGCATTGTGAAGAAAGAAAGGTATATAAAATTTATAAAAATGAATAAAAAAATAAAAATAATTCATATTCCTAAAATGGTTCTTTATCTGGCTTCACTATTTTGTCTGATTTCCTCCTCTTTCTGCTGTGAGATTCTACTTTTCTGATATTATTCCCAGCCCCAAAATCCTGGCAAAACACATAAAATAAAAATATTAAATGATGCTTAATTGTGTTAAAAAAAGAAAAGGCCAGCACCTCCCAAAGTTCAAAAGCAAATGCAAAGGAGGTCTGGGTGTCCATCAATACAGACCATTTGTGCTGATGTAGGAAACAAGGGAATCTACTTACTTACGAAACAAGAAAGAAGCCAAATGATCACAGCTACATAATTTAGATGTTTCTGTGACATTAGAGTGGACACATTTGGCAATAGACTCTTTCCATCTCTGTCACCCAAGGAACAAAACTGTGAAGCTGGCTTTAATGTAGAAAAGCTGAGATGATGTCTAGGGAATAAAACAAATGTTGTGCTCGCCCCCTGTTCTTTCCTATTTAAGAAGATCAATTTTATTTCGGAGCAGAAGGAGTTCCTATCGAAAGGCCAAGGAAGACATGTTGCAATAATGAGAAAGGCCCACACAACAGCATGGACATATTATCAGAGGCAGCTGGAACCGGTCCTGTAACTGCTTTGTGTCCACCTTTATTTGGCAGACAGTCCTCGGGCCTCCTCTGTCCCCCAGCATGGCAGAGCCCAAGGGATGTCTCCAAAAGGAGCCAGAGGATATCGTACCTGTGATGGACAGCAAAAAAGACTCTTGTGCTCCATGCCTGTGAAAGGTCTGGGTATCTGGGACACAGAAA